>JAUMJK010000564.1:600000-800463 GCA_033558105.1 Coccyzus lansbergi
TTTTTCAGCTGTAGGACTAAAAAAGTGAAGATTTGCCTAGTCTTAGTTCCTGAATTGAAGGAGATCCTCTGGACCGGCTTCTCTGGTTCTTCATTTCCTGTTGCAAAAACTATGGAAGGGCTGAAGTAAGCAAGGTCAAACAACTGACACTGGGTCCAAGACCACGCCATGCGAGGTGACATACCAGCTCTCCACACCTGTTAATCCAGCAAGCAAGCCTATATTCTCTTCTGTGCCTTAATACTAGTCAGCGTGTACTCTGAGATAATTTACTGGAATGTCTGGCTCATCTTGTACACTCCTGACACATCACAAGGCAAAGGAATGGGGATTCTTGCCAATTTATTCCTAGTAATAACAGTTCTAGTGTGAGCTAGGTTGCAAGACTTCGTGCCTGCAGCAGCTCAGTGACACAAGAGAAAACACAGTGAAAGGAAAAAACATATTGAAAGATTTTCCCATTGCCTTAACCTTGAGATGCTCTGAGGAATGGTTAATGCTATTCAAGAAGAACATGGTAGTTGCATGCCAAATAGCAGTTCTCTTCCTTGCAATAAGTATCAAAGGTACACCCAAATACCACCTCATACACTTATTTAACGCTTCTGAAGAACTGTATCTGACACTTACTGAGCGAGACCACTCACTTTGTCTCCGGCCGTTCACTGTGTGTCACATTTTGTCCACTTTCCCCCATAAATTTAAAAGTAAAGCACAAAACTCAAAAACTGCTCAACTTGCCCCAATACCAGTATCAGTGCAGCTCACAGTATACAAGCACAAATAATATTAACTCTAGCATAACCACTTGTCCCTATAAAATCAGTTCAGTTAAGCCCCAAAATCTACACCTCATTTTTCTACAGCAAGTTCCTAGCCATATGAACCCCTCTGTCTCAGTAACTTCCTACCCCTTCCCAAACTCTACAGATTCTGTTCAAGTTGGGCGATTAGATTTATTAACTACGGGCTCTAGCAAAACAGACAAGAACAAATTCAGACCACGCACACCTTGTTAACCTGCCCTGTTAGTGTTGTCAGTAGGCTATAGCACATGTCCGAGGCACTGCTTGCAATCTTTTAACTCTGTGCACCATCTTTGAATCCTGAGGGTCCAAGTCATATTCCTGAGGTACATTCTATTTACATGCAAAAAAGCTTATTTTGTCCTCCATCTTAAAGATCATAATACAATCATGAATCCACTAGCTCAGCAACCCTAAATGGGCAAGGCCAGCAAAATGCACAGTTCCCCTTTGGTGCCTTGTGAGCCACCTGTCCCATCCCATGATCTTGTATCATGTGTTGAGTGACCATTGCCATGTCAAATTCATTGTTAAGGTGACCTTCCCCTAGCAAACTGACCAAACAGGTCTGACTGGAAGTAGTTTATCTTCCAAGGTGACCAGTTCAACCCTTTTGTCCTGCCAAGCTCCTTTAGCAGGTTTGTTTTTATCCCAGATACAGGTTAAAGGGCTGTAAGAAGGCAAAGATATCCAGTTACTGGCAGGTGTAAGACAGAATCATCTCACATAGACCCCAAAATCCTACAGTCTCTGAACTTCACTAAATTCACTAACTGCTAACTGCTCAATAAGAATTGCTAAGTCTACCCACTCAGTTCAACTACCTACATGCTTACAATTTAGGCAACACCAGGCACACCCTCCTGTAATCCAGGTTTCAAAAATACATAACACCAACATATCAATAATAAGATGTACCTAAATGCACCAATTCCTTTCTATTTACCTGCTTTTGAGCATTAAATGCTTCCACTTTAGAACCATAGGTACCACTTAAAAAGGCACATATGTGCACCCAGGTACACAATTCAAATCTAAGTCCTATTTAATTTAATGGTTGCATAGGCTTAGTGATGAACTTGGCAATGTTAGGTTAAGAGTGCAACTCAACTATCTTAAAAGGTTTTTCCCAACCTAAATGATTCTATATACTATCAAGTTACAGTGTTTTTTGCAGTCAAGGTGTGGTGTCTGGCATCCCTCGGACTCTGAGGAAGATATCACCTACCTCTCTGTTTTCAAAAATGTTTGAGGAAGGGGGAAAAGATGGGAGAGCTGTTGCACATCAAGTCATTTGCAGTTTAAGATTTTGATTACTTTGGTTTCTGCTTTCCTGACACGAAAAAACCTGCCACACTGCTATCACATGTGAAATAATCATCAGTTGTTTGAATACATTCATCCCCGAAAGAAAGAAAAAAGCTGATGCTAGGTAATAGCATTTTCTCTTTCTCTCAGCATCACAGACATGGGCATTTTGTCATCAAATCCATTCCATTAGGCAGGAGCTTTTCTTGTTATTGAACTGATCCAATGAGGTGAAAACAAAATGTATGCATGTGGTTATGGCTAGGAGGCAACATATACAAATCTTTTTGCTTCTCCAAGTGTGTTTCACAGTGATTCAAAAACAAATGCAGTTGAACTTTCAAATACAAATGCAGTCAAACTTGCTGTAAAACTTTTTTGCTAGGTTTCAATTATGGAGGAATGGAAACAATACTAAAAGATAGATAGATCTAGCTGCATAATTTCCTCCTGGCATATTGCAATGCACAGGATCTCTCTGTTCATCTTACAAGCTAGGAAACCAAGCGGTGGTGCACTGAAATGTCAGCTATTCCCTCCAAGCCATTACAAACAAAACCACAATTTGGTAGCTGTGGATGTTTCCACCATGCAAAACAGCACCAAAAGCCAGTTGCTGGGTCTGGGCAGGGAATGAGCAACAAGTCTAAAATCACTTTGACAAAAGGCTATTAAGTTTTGTTTAATAAACTGCAGTACTTTGCTCTACTCCAAACTCCTCTGAATTTAGATTTAGCCTTAAAAATTCAAAAGTTATCAGAAATAAAATATGCTTAGCATTAGTAATTTAAGTGACAAACTGTGCAGTTACATTTACAGAACACACTGTACTTAAATTATTCATTGCAAATAGGGATCCAGGTTGGTCAAAAATGGTAGAGATATTGAAGAAGCAATGCAAAGTATTATTAATACAATGCTCCACTCAGAGAAATGATCAGTAAATCTGTCACTTTCAGTGAACTCAACAGTAAATTTATCTAAGTCTCACAACAGTAACCTTAAGTCTAACTATAAGTTATAACCAATTTGAAAAATAAGAGGTATTTCAAACACTACAGCCTCCACAACTCTTCTTTGAACTGCCTCGGAGAGAGCTAAGACAGGAAACCCCAATCAACACTTGTACAGAAGCCCTACTGGCAGTGCTTGGTTAGCCATGACCTGCTGAAAATAAACATTCAACATCTTTCACGTATACGTCACCTGACATTGTACAAACCACACAACAAATACCAGGATAAAAATACCCTAAAATAACTTATGCATAGAACAGATGGGTGCCTACAAAGATGCCAAAACAGAGTGCTCGATTCTGCCACTGTTTCTCCCTCAGTTAACTTCGGGGCAGCATCTCCACCGCTGGGGCAGACAGAGGGCTGGAGAAGCTTAATACAAGAAGTAGTTACCATTATAGTGGAATATTGTGATTTTATCTAAAGTAAAGTTTTCATCCAAGTAGCTGTATTTTTTGAAAGTCAGAGAGAATGTCCCTATTACAGCATGGGGTTTTATGGCACGATTTTTGCAATAGTGTTTTTCCCGAAGTTGTTCTTATGGAAATGATAATGTCTTGTATGAAATATGATTTGTGCTGAACAGATGTGTCTTCTTCTATAATCACCTCTGTTTGCAGTCTTTCTCTGTCCTCAAATACAAGTTCAGACAGAGAGTTGGAGTCAGCTCCAAATGAGCAAGAGACCTGCCTGTTGTGAAGTTCAGAGTAACATTAAAATTAGTACTTGGAAAGCAATAGAACATGCATAAGACTTGTGGGAAAATTTATACATATGCATGTAAGTGGGAAATATATTCCGTAACCAGCTCTTGTCTCATTGATTGATAGAGATTGCTCCCTTGTGTGGCTCAGGTCTGATTAAAGGATGACGCTTTCTAGAATTCCAAAATTAGTCTTAAATAAGAATTTATTTGCTGGTATTTTTGGTATCAAGCCCACCCATACCACACAGTTGTGCGCAGAAGTTCACTATAGATGAAGTCCAGTGACACATCATGAGCCACTGACACCAAAAATGCCAGCAAATAAACTCTTGTTTAAGAGTTTGGACGTCATTTTGGAGCTTTAGAAAGCAAGCACCCTTTATCAGAGCTTGGCAACACGGGGGAGCAATCTCCATCAATCATGTGGAGCAAGATGAGAGCTGGGGACAGAATGTATTTCCCACTCATGCACATGTATGGATTCTCCCAGAGACCTTATACATATTTATTCTCTTCCAAGGACTAATTTTAATCATAGAAGAGTTGGGTTGGAATGGACCTTAAAGACCACCTAGTTCCAAACCTCCTGCCATGGGCAGGGCCACCTCCCACTGGATCAGGCTGCCCATGGCCCCATCCAACCTGGCCCTGAACACTTCCAGGGATGGGGCAGCCACAGCTTCCCTGCGCAACCTGTGACAGTGCCTCATCACTCTCATCGTGAAGAAATTCTTCCTTATGTCTAGTCTAAATCTGCCCTTATCCAGTTTATACCCATTGCCCCTAGTCCTATCACTACAAGCCTTTGTAAACAGTCCCTCCCCAGCTTTCTTGTAGCCCCTTTCAGGTGCTGGAAGGCTGCTATAAGACCTCCTTGGAGCCTTCTCTTCTCCAGGCTGAACAACACCAACTCTCTCAGCCCATCATGTTCATAATGTTATTATGAACTTCACAACAGTCAAATCCCTTTCTTATTTGGAGCTTTTGGAGCCAGTTCTGCCCGACCGTGCTCTTGAGAGAGGTCAAAGGCTGCAAACAGAGGTGGTTACAGAAGAAGACACATGTGTCCAACCAACCAGGTTCTATGATTCCATGTTCAGATCATAGAATCATAGAATCAGAGAACAACCAGGTTGGAAGAGACCCATCGGATCATCGAGTCCAACCATTCCTATCAAACACTAACCCATGTCCCTCACACAAGACATTATCATCTCCAAAGAATGAACAGCATCTAGAAAAACAGCTTGAAAGAAAACAACAAGCTACAAGAAAACATGCTATAAATAAAACACTGTATGAGAAAATACACTATAAACAAAATATGGTATAAGAGAAGATGCAAAGAAAGCATGCTATAAGAAATGCTATGAAAGACCACGCTACAGGGAAAGGTCATGCTATCGGGAAAGATAACACTATAGGGGAAGGACAGATGCGCTACAGGGGAAGGACAGACATGCTATAGGGTACGACAGACAAGCTATAGGTAAAACTCATGCTATAGGGTACAACAGGCACACTACAGGGGAATGACAGACATGCTATAGGGAATGACAGGCACGCTACAGGGGAACGACAGGCACGCTACAGGGGAACGACAGGCACGCTACAGGGGAAAACCATGCTATAAGGTACAACAGACACACTATAGGGGAACGACAGACACGCTATAGGGAACGACAGACACGCCATAGGGGAACGACAGACATGCCATACGGAAAAACCATGCTATAAGGTACAACAGACACGCTATAGGGGAACGACAGACACGCTATAGGGGAATGATACACACGCTACAGGGGAAAACACGCTATCACAGAATGACAGAACAACCAGGTTGGAAGGGACCCATCGGATCTTCTAGTCCAACCATTCCTATCTAACACTAAACCAAGTCCCTCAAGACCTCATCCACTCGTGCCTTAAACACCTCCAGGGAAGGGGAATCAACCACCTCCCTGGGCAGCCTATTCCAATGCCCAATGACCCTTTCTGGGAAAAACTTCCTCCTAATCTCCAGCCTAAATCTCCCCTGGCGGAGCTTGAGGCCATTCCCTCTTGTCCTGTCCCCTGTCACTTGGGAGAAGAGGCCAGCTCCCTCCTCTCTACAACCTCCTTTCAGGTAGTTGGAGAGAGCAATGAGGTCTTCTCTCAGCCTCCTCTTCTCCAGGCTAAACAACCCCAGCTCTCTCAGCCGCTCCTCATAGGGTCTGTTCTCCAGCCCCTTCACAAGGACACCCACTTTCAAAAAAATACACTGACTCAGATGAAACTTCACTCTACTCGGGCCTAAACCAAAGACCTTCCACAAGTCGCACCCTCCCCGGGCAGCGCCGAGGCGTGCGGAGCGGCGGGCAGGGCACTCACCAGTTCCCCGAGCCCACGACGCAGACCCTGAGCGGCGCGGCGGCCATGGCGGCGGCCGAGCCCAGCCCCGCCCCGCGGCTGCCGGGACCTGTAGTTCTGCCCGCGGGCGCCCCGCCCGGCCCTGCCGCTCCCGCAGCACCACGGCCCCGCGGCTGGGCGGCCGCGGCGGGGGATGAGCCGTGGGTGTGACCCAACGGGGCTGCTGGAAAGCGTTGGAGGCGGCCCCCGCACCCGGAACCATCGGAGATGATGCCAGGGCTGGGCTTGCTCAGCCTGGAGAAGAGAAGGCTCCAAGGAGGTCTTATAGCAGCCTTCCAGCACCTGAAAGGGGCTACAAGAAAGCTGGGGAGGGACTGTTTACAAAGGCTTGTAGTGATAGGACTAGGGGCAATGGGTATAAACTGGATAAGGGCAGATTTAGACTAGACATAAGGAAGAATTTCTTCACGATGAGAGCGATGAGGCACTGTCACAGGTTGCCCAGGGAAGCTGTGGCTGCCCCATCCCTGGAGGTATTCAAGGCCAGGCTGGATGGGCCCTGGAGCAGCCTGATCTAGTGGAATGTCCAAGCCCATGGCAGGGGCCTTGGAACTGGATGGCGTTTGGCCTTGGGGACTGTGTTGTTTTCTACAGCTACCTGAAAGGAGGTTGTAGAGAGGAGGGAGCTGGGCTCTTCTCCCAAGTGACAGGGGACAGGACAAGAGGGAATGGCCTCAAGCTCCACCAGGGGAGATTTAGGCTGGACATTAGGAGGAAGTTCTTCACACAGAGGGTCATTGGGCATTGGAACAGGCTGCCCAGGGAGGTGGTTGATTCCCCTTCCCTGGAGGTGTTTAAGGCACGGATGGGTGAGGTCTTGAGGGACTTGGTTTAGTGTTAGATAGGAATGGTTGGGCTAGAAGATCCTATGGGTCCCTTCCAACCTGGTTGTTCTATGATTCTATGAAATGGCCTCAAGCTCTGCCAGGGGAGGTTTAGGCTGGACCTAAAATTAGGAAAAAATTAGAAAAAAAATTTTTACAGAAAGAGTCATTGGGCACTAGAACAGGCTGCCCAGGGAGGAAGTTGAGTCACCTGCCTTGGAGGTGTTTAAGGCACGGGTGGATGAGGTGCTGAGGGACATGGTTTAGTGATTGATGAGAATGGTTGGGCTCGATGATCCAGTGGGTCCTTTCCAACCTAATGATTATATGATTCTGTGATCTTTAAGGTCCCTTCCAACCAAAACTATCCTGTGATTCTATGAACATCAAGCCCAACCATGCCTGTCCACTACTAAACCATATCCCAAAGCACCTCATCTACTCATCTTTTCAACACCTCTAGGGATGGTGACTCAACAACCTCCCTGGCCTGTCTCTGCCAGTGCCTGATAACCCTTTAGGTGAAGAAATTTATCCTAATGTCCAATCTGAACCTCCCCAGGAAAAACTTCAGGCCATAATCAATAGTCTGGATGAAGGGACTGAGTGTTCCCTCACTCAGGGATCAGTGCTCAGTGCTCAGGGATCTGCTCAGTTTGCAGATGGCACTGAGCTGATCAGATGTGTCATCCATCTCATGCAAGGTTGACAGGTACCTTCAAAATAGTCTTCCAATTATATCACCTCTCTGTTCTCAAGGAAGAAAGAATGTTTGCAGCTTTGCCTGGAGATCATATTGTGTTTTGACAAGCCTCACAAGATAAATAAAACTTTAATCTTGCTGGAAACTTAGATCAAGCACAAATTGTAAAGGTTAATAGGTAAGGAGAAATCTGGAAAATATGTTTCACTGTAGTTCCATAATGATTTTCTCTCTGTATCTTGCTTATTCTGCTGGTATTGTTATTTCTTCTGTCTACCCAACATGGTGGACTTCTTTCAGGTAACCAGTGACTGATGATAACGTGTTACCAATTATTCCATTAAACTTTTGTGTTGCATCATTATTACTTGAAGTCATAGCAAACCTTTTGGGTCAGTAAAAAGGCTATCCTCCTCTAGTTTCTCATTCCTCTTTCTACACTTCTTTCTCCTTCTTGTATTGACACACAAGTTGTTACTTGTGCAATCCATGCAGAAAATCAAATAGGAGGATTAGCTCTGTTTATCTGGGGTTTTTTCCATCTTGAAGTGTTTGATGAAAAACTGCCTCAGCCCATAGCATAAGAAGTCAAATGTCTGCCTAAACAATTTACTTCTATTAGATTTGTATTCTGGAATAGAGTGTAAATATAAAACAGAGACAGAATTGTGTGGGCTGAGGGCAACATTCAAAACTGATTTCAGGAAATATGGATTTGTGTCAGGTAATTGTTTCTTCTCTACAGTCTTTAGGCAGTGGAGAACTACTTTTAGAAGAGTTGCTTGTCATTGCTCTGTCCTATATATAAAGAGTATTAAAAGAAATTCCTTACAAAAGAAAACATAAAGACAAGCTTTGCTCTACATATGTGGATTCTTTTTTCCATTTTTTTTTTAAGTGCAGGTGGCCTCAAATCCTTCCTTTCTTTTCTATTTTCCATTCTCATCTTCTTAAAGTTCAGTCTTCATCTCACCTTACTCACTGCACCATTCTGAAGGCATGCAGGGAATGCTTTTTTCCTAACCTTTCCACCCCAGAACAAACTATAATAAAGACCTTTGCCTTTGGAAGCTAGAAGAGTGGTGATGGTGTGAGATGTAGGCCTAATTCCCTGCCGTTTCACAGTCAGCTTTGTTAAAGTGTTCAATTTGCAAAGTATAGATCAGCATCTCTGATGTGACCCTTAGAGCTGCTAGTGACAAACTAGTGCCTCCACTGTGGTGCTTATTGCAACTTTGTCCTGCCCTAATCACCAAGTCCTGCTTCGCAGATAACTTGCTTACATAGTTACTCTGCTTTCCAGACAATGCAGTGACCTGATCTTTTATAAAACTCTGAAATGAGCACTACTATGCAGCCCCAGTTCACAGAACTGTGTTCCTATAGCTACAAAGGGCTATTATCAAGCACATATAGAGTATAATAGAAGTTTAGGAGGAGTGAATTGGAATTTAAAAATATGAAAATGTGCAATGAAATTAAAATCTGGATCTTTAGAAAAGCTGCACCGACTAGCATCCAGGGGACATAACTGCTCTCATGCAGGAGGAAAAACAATTAGGAAAAGTCTACTTTAACTCAGGTGGCATGGTTTGCGCCTCTTTATTTATGACTATGATGGCTGCAGATTTGCTGCACGTTCATTGCCATCATTCCCTCCATATTTTAACATAAGAGAGCTTTGAGTGGACTTGCGAACTCTCAACAATCAACAGTCAGGATTTTCTCAGTGTTGCTGTTTACTGCTACTGCTTTCTTAGACTATTAGTTACAGTGCTCTGTGCTAGCATCATGCTGACACTGGGCATCCCTGGAGGGGCACTTGGCCCCAGTACAATATTGCAGTAAGGGATCTCACAGTAAAGGTTTGGACTTGAAGTGAAAACTATTTCCAGCTACTCAAGATATAAAATGACTGTCTGGTCAGTAGAATTATAGAATCAGAAGTTCATGCGTGTAACTGACATTCACATGACGGGAAGTACAGCTAAGTGGCCACATGGTTCTCTCATCCATAATGGAATCTGATGCACTGTCCGATGATCTGGAATCAGGATAGGTCCCTTATAGTTTCTTTCTGCTGTGCCACATCTAGGATGGATTTCAACTTGAAGACATCTTTCCAGATTGAAAAGGTTTTGGATACAGTCCCAGTGCTTTCCCTACAAAATTTTTAGTAGAACAAGATGTGAAGTTCAGGATTCCTAACATAAGGATTGAGACAGCAAAAGCAGTTCCATCAGCACAGCAAATGCTGACCTAGATATGTATGTCTTCATTTTTCGCCATATATTGGATATTCAATCTTACTCAGTCTGAAGAAAACCTTCTGATAAAGTTATTGTAGAAAGATGTATTAACTGAATTGTAGAAATATTTATGCCCAGCAACTCCTGCTAGATCAATGATATGCTTAGCTGACGCTCTCAACAGGTGTGTCTGAAAGTCACTTTGTTACTGTTTAATAGCTTTTCTTGACATAGACTATGTTAAATTGTATGCAGTTCCATAACTGGGTTTTTTTGTTGCATTCAAATTTGATTATATGTCATTGTCATTTTTGGAACAGATTTGTGAATTGTCTTCTCATTCAGGAGAAACTCAGCTGAGAACCACAGAACACATTTTTTACAATGTAAACATTGTGAAACAGTAAACAACATAAATTCACTGTGAGACAGTCAATGTAGAGTGCTAAAATCAGAAAATAGCAGCTGGTTCATTTGGAGCAAAATGAGAGCCTCAGTGTACATGGGTTTGTGAACATTTGATGTAGCAAGGAGACAAGAAATATGAGAAAAGTACACTATTTTTAATGGAAATTAATGTCTAAAATTTTTTTACAAAACATTTTAACTAGGCTGCTATCAGGGCCCTCAGTGAGCCCACAGGCTCTATTGACCAAATTGTAACCACCTTTAGAACCCCTTCCCTACCTTCCAGGCTTTGGCTCTCTCCGGTCACAGGCAACTCTGGTGTGGCCCAAGTGTGTAGCATTGGACCAGACTGCTCTGAAAACAGCTGAGTCATGAGACAGAGATGTGAGAAACCTAACATGGTACCAGGATGCACGTTTCCATCCATGCATATCCCACCACACTGGCTCAGGAGCTGCATTTCAGCTCAGGCCTTGCTGTCAGCTCCTGCCTGAACTGTTGTCTATATGCAATGCCTGGCCTTGTATTCTGCCAACCTTGATCTTTCCTTCCTGACTTGTCTCCCTGGGTTGACCTTGGACCTGCAAGTGTCTGCAGAGTTGTCTAAACATCAGTACACCTCTGGCTGAACATGGCTACTGTCACCAGACCTGCTTTGCTCTTATTGTGCAGGTAGTGTGGGATTACATTCCTTTTAGGAAAGTCATTTCTGCCATCTGCTTGCCATCTTGGCTCATCCTCTTGGCGCTCCTTCCTTTGCAGAGCAAAGGCAGATATTTTCTTAGTTATATGGATGCAATAGTGCTGACCTTGCATCGTTGAGGGTAGGAGTAAGACTAAAAAGAGGACACAAATCATCTGCACAGAAAGGCAATTTATTTGTTTTCCTGTTTGACTTCATTCATTTGAGAAGCTGCAGAACAAGTTTATTTGAGATAAGTTACACAGGCTTAGGGACTAGAGCCGTGAGAAGCAGCAATTAATAAATGACTCACTCACACATGGAAGGTAGGTACAAAGAGCATGTTATTCCAGATTACAAAACTATTTAAGATTGGAAGTGAAAACACCTTATTCCCTCATTGTAGAACTGAAGGAAACCACTCTTTTACTACGTGAGATGGTATTAAAAATAAATCAGGTAGGATAAACAAAATCTATGTGTATAATGTTAGATCTTGAAAATACACCCTACATGCCAAGGAAAACTAATATGGTATTTAGTAAAAAGTAGCTTAATTCTTCATGCAAAATATAAAATTTCTACCAACAATGCCAGCCAATGTTTCATTAGCGACAACATATTTAATAGACATAGAAACCCTTCCTTACGAGAATGTTGGGACTTGGGAGAATCACCTTGTCCATGGCTCCACCTGGGCAGGCAGGCTTGTTATTTAGTTCAGTCTCAGGTGACATTCTTTATAGCAGGTAGGAAGCTTGCAAGCCTTTTAGCTGAGTTATCAAGCCAAGGTGGTTGTTGATAAAGACCAGATTGTGCGATATCAGTTACATAAATCCATATAATCTGCAAAAGTTTTGTTGTGTGGGACTCAGAGGGTGCAAGTGATCCCAGGAAAGAAAAAGTAAAGGCTACAGGAGTAAGAAAGCCAAATTGTACTTGGTAGCTGCTCAGGAATAGGTATGTAATTTCTTAGTCTCGCTGTCTTTATCCTGTCTATTGCACTGTAGAGAGCCTAATTCTTTGTATGCTAATTTTGTGCTATATTAGCATGTGCATTGTACAGACCTCTGCCACATTGCAACATACAGACATACCTTGCTGCTATGAATCTGCGTAGGGCCTGTATGCTGCCCTGTGCTGGTCTGCTTTGTAACTGACCACCATCTCCGCCAGGGGAGATTTAGGCTGGAGATTAGGAGGAAGTTTTTCACAGAAAGGGTCATTGGGCATTGGAACAGGCTGCCCAGAGAGGTGGTTGATTCCCCTTACCTGGAGGTGTTTAAGGCACGGGTGGATGAGGTCTTGAGGGACTTGGTTTAGTGTTTGATAGGAATGGTAGGACTAGAAGATCTGATGGGTCCCTTCCAACCTGGTTGTTCTATGATTCTATGATATACACTAGAGGAAGGACAAATTGTGCCTCAGCTTCTGAGCTTCTCAGGAAGCAGAGCAGCTAGCTTTTTTCTGCGTTCATCCCTTTTCCAGATAAGTAGGTTATTATAAGTGATCCTTATAAAGGTTTTAAACTGTGTACTTTTGGACATCAGATCATTATCTAAGTTATAGAGCATTGCAGGAGTTTTTAGTGAGATCTTCTCTATAAATCTCATTTTCTACTACTCTTTCCCATCCATAGTGCTTGGTGTATCTTCACGATGGAGGGAAAGTCTAACATTAGTCATCTCTCTGTGATGGAGGTCAGACAGCTTCCCTGCTGCCTCTGCTCACCTTTAATGAGATGCAATCTTATTTCTCACCAATAGTGGGCTGTTTTTTTCCTCCTTTATCACTTACTTTCTTGCTGTTCCACTGTGGTGCATCAGAAAACAATGCAAGCTGTGCAGTCCTAATGTGTGCAAAGCCTCTCTGCATCATGTGTGACCATCACAGTAACCTTCATGTACAGTATGTACAGTCTAACAGTACCAGCAGCATTCAAATGCTATTATCAGCATACCAAGCCAGCATGGAATGTCCCCTGTGGAACAGATCTGCTGCAGCTAGTTTGTAACTCAAGGGCATAGGTCTCTGTTTATCTTATCTGCAGAGGATAAAAAGTCTCATGAGGGTGTTCCAGTTTTCTGTTTTGTTATTCCATGACAGCGTCTATACTTATTAACCTCCCAAGTATCAACGCCTAGGACAAATTTAGCATCGAGTGTAACTGTGACTGATTTAAATGATTTTGTTTATTTGGAAATCATAAATTTGCCATAAATTGTGAAAGACCAGGGGGTTTTGAAACAGCTTCAAAGATGGAAGCTAGCCAGTTTCAGTGCCAGCCTGATCTAGTTTGAGTATGTCCAACCAAGCTTTTTGGTGCACTTAACATCGTTTGTTTCAAATTAAAAAATAACAGTGCCCAACAGCATCCTGATTTGCAAGCAAAGAAATGGGTTTTTTTTCTATTAAATTGTAGTGCCTGCTACAACTTCTGTTAGCAGATACAACAAATCCTAGTAACAGTAGAAAACATTCCCAAATGCAGCTTTATAGCAAGAACACAATATTAATCAGTGAAGAATGACTTTCACTGAAGATTAATTTAGTGTGCTGTGAGGAAGGAAGCTCCCTTGGCACCAGAGGGAGTTGCTGTTTCCCGACAATAAAGTCTGTCCCATGCAGATGAAGTTGAAACATATGAAGACTTTATTCATTTATAGGGGGTTTTATGCAAACAAAATGAGCAAAAGACCAAGATAGAGACAAAGGAAGCACTACATGGAACATTTCTAAAGGAGATGTGGCATGGAACTTAAGTTTGCAGAGGGTTAACATTAATTTTTATTGCAGCTTTTAAAATGAGTGAAGTATTTGGGTTAATTTCTGTCTTTGGACCTAATGGGAGTCTCCACCCTTTATGTTTAAGAAAGACTGGGATGTTCTTAGCAAGACTAAAGATCTGTAGTTTATGGATAACTTCTTTTGTTTTAGCAGCTAGCCCAGGTCCCTGCTTAGCAGAGGTGTTTCCAAAAGAGCTCCGAGTTCTGAATTCCTGAATGATGAATCACTTGGTTACTTGAGCGTGGGAGATGGAACAGGAAAACAAAATCCCTGCAAATTTTTAGAAAAAGAACATTTTACTATGTTGATTTTAACGATTTCATAACTAGTTTTGATTTTCTTTTATTTTAGTTGAAAAACTTTTTTGTTTGCAATGCTTATATGTATTAATTTGATATTCAGACTGAAACAATGTTCTAGAGCCTGGCATATTAATTTTCAAAGCTCAAACAACCTGATTGCCACTAATAGGGATGTGCAGGTATAAATTACAGGAGTATAAAATGTAGTTATGCTGATCAAGAACCAGGGTGAAGAGGAGTTGAGTTTTGGTCACTCCTGACAGGAATAAAACCCAGTAAAGATCTGGAGGTAGCTATCAAGGGAAAGCATCAGATAGCAGTATATATCAGAGGATATATCTCAGTAGAAGAGTTTTATTTTTGGATATGCACAAGGGATAAATCTACTTTTATTTCCATAAATCCACTCTGAAAATCAACAGCATGCTGCAACTACTGTCTTGAAAAAAGCCAAAACTTTTTACGTAGAGGAGAAGCTCTAGCACTGTCCCATAATCTAATTTGTATTAATTTGGCTAAAAAGGAAAATTCTTTACATAAAGAGACTCCTCCCTGTTGTTGTCCCCATCTCTGCAAACTTTTCTTCTATGCTCTAATATTCTAGTTTATACCTAATATGTAAGAATGGATACCAGGATAGTGTAAAAAAAAACTTGGATTGAAGGAAAAATTAAAACAGTAGATAATGAAGCCTCTTCTCATTTGTATTTATTTTCTCAACTTCTACAAAACTTGCTGCATTGTTTAAGAAGAAATACTGTGAGTTCTCTTGAAGATTCAGGTCTTCATATTTGCTGTCAGTATAGATGATTCACTGTCTGTCTTTGTCTGTGCACCCATAAACTCTATTGTATGACTAATTAATCTGCTGTAATTACATGAACTTAGTAATGTAGTTTATGGCTTAGCTTTCAAATTTGCTGGAGTACTTACTTGAAAGTTTTTAATTGTTCAGTGTGTTGGCCTCAAAGGCACTAAAACGTGCACAACATATGTGTGTTTTGACCATTCAAAATTAATCAATGTTAAGGCAATTAGAAGTCTTCTGAAGTGTGTGAGCTGTCCAAGTTATAATGAAATGGAAAATTGACTTTGTAGTCACTAATTACCACATTAACTGGGCATTTCCTTGCGCCTTTAAACTTTGGAGATTTTATTAGAATATTGGATTAAATAAAAATATGATTTAGTCTTTTCTCAAAGGGAAAAATGAAATACATAAGCTTTCCAGAATAGGCTATTGCAGATGTATCCAGAATATTCTGAGAATGCATTCAGTGAAGAAAAATCCTTGGCATCTGCCATATTCCCTGAATGTTCCTTCCCTTTGAGGAAATGGAACATGTTCCCTTTTTAAGTATTTGCTGAATCCATGCCTAAGTGGAATATTTTCCCCATGTTGTTTAAATGCACATGCTTTTTGGTTCTCTGCTTTATGACTCCCAAAATAATGCACTTGGGTTGTCTTCTCGTGCTGCTAGGCCAAGAGGAACTTTCTTCAGAATGTGAAGTCCTTGAACTTCTCCAGCTCTTTTCTATCTCTGTAAGGATTTCTATAGTCTTTAGGTAGATGTCTTCATAATAATTTGCATTATTTGCTTCTCATTTTGCCTCTGAGTCTGACCAAGGATGGTGGTTACTTTTAACCAAAAAGTTGGGCCTTTTTTACCTTTGATGCTATTATAATTTATAGGAATATAGCCTAATTAATATATTATGTCTGTGGGAAAAGCAAACCACTGTGAGGTCTAGGACCTGTTGCTTATCTTCTAGTATTAGTGACATTTTATTAGAAACTCTGCAGTCCTGACAATATATTAGGTTTAAGCTGGATACTGGTGCACAAAGCAATAAATTTCCCATTTTCTTTCTATCTGAGAGTCCATTCACATTCTGATACAATTCCTGTGAGGAATAAATCAGACTTAATGAGGCCCTCATCATCTCCTTTTGATGTTGTGCACTCTGCTGGTGCAACCTTGCAAAATAACAAAATGCATTAGACTTTTTGCTTTCCTTTCTACATATGTTTTGTGACATGTTTTCCTAGATGGTGCTGACTGTCACAGAATGTAAGGCTTCCTGTATTTTTTTTCTTGACTTTGATTTAGATCTTTGTATGCATATTCCTTATTGCCCTCTGGATGTGAGCTTCATACCTGAGTTTTCCTTTTTACTGGCACTTTGAATTTTCAGTCGTGTCTACTGACTTAGACTGCCATCCATCTGCTAGAAGCTTTGGTTTGGGCTGAGTAGGTCTTGAGCTACCTCTAAATAATGTGTCCAGATTTAATTCTAAATCAGCCAGCATTTTCTGAAGCTTTTTAGTTGTGTCCTAGATTTCAACATCATTTTCTTTCATGAGAAAACAAATTTGATTCCAACTCAACCACAGATACTTCTAATCTAATCTTGTGCCTTAGATAAGGCCACATTTTATGGCACAGCTATTATACTTCTTACATTTCTGTGCCGCAGCTTTGCTGCTTCCTTTGACCTGTTTAACAGGAAATGCCTAAACATGCCATGCATTTCAGCACCAACCACTATCAAAACGTGATCTTCTCAATGTAATTTTTTTCTTTTAATAGAATGGTTTGGATTGAAAGGGACCTTAAAGATCATCCAGTTCCACCCCTGCCTACCACAGACAGAGACACCTTCTGCCAGATTAAGTTGCTCAAAGCCTCATCCAACCTGGCCTTGAACAGCTCCAGGGATGGGGCAACCATGCCTCCCATATAAGAAACTTATTCCGGTGCCTCACCACACTCACAGTAAAAAATTTCTTCCTACCATCTCATCTAAATCACCCCTCTTTCAGCTTAAAACCATTCTCCCTTGCCCTATCCCTGCACTCCCTGATAAAAAAAACCCTCCTCAGCTTTCCTGTAGGCTCCCTGGAGCCTTCTCTTCTCCAGGCTGGACAACCCCAACTCTTTCAGCCTTGTATTGTATACACAATATAACAGTGTTTGGAATTTCTTCCATTGTCTCCTCTACTTATAGCGGGTTAGAGCTGTGATAGAGCCTTTAGGATACATATTTTAATTTTATTCCTGATGTTATGCAACATTAAGCAGAACGTGGCACACAGGATGCATAGCAAAGATCAACTACATCAAGTGCTTAGACTCCACTTGGGATTAAATATCTTCATGTTCTCTATTACACAGCACTGATTTCTCAGAGGTGCAGCTCTTCACAAATTGTGCCACTAACAGTACAGAGCATGCAGCGGAAGTTCAGAAGCCAGTGAAACAATAAGGTTCGTGCCTCTTGGTCAGTCCTTCCATCTGTGCATTCATGTGCAGCTAAGAACAGCAATAGTGAGAAGAAAAGAACTTTAATTCTCCAAGGAAGAAACATCAATTGCATTGTAGTACAGATTGTAAATGACAAATGCGCTGCCTTGGTTCTATTTTACAAAGGGATATTCATCTCTTTTTTGTAAACTGATGCTGTATATTGCTTGCTGTTCATTTCTGCCTCCCTGGTCTAGGTTGCAGCAAACTGCTCTTGACCAAAGAAAAGGAAGATGGTAATCTTAACTCTCTTGACTTGAACTATAGTCAAGAAATTTCCTGAGAAAGAGCCTGAGGCAGGAGTATTTTTCTAGCTTTCCTTCACTTGTATTTTTTTCTTTTAGGAAAATTCAAGCCTAAGGACCTCTGCTGCATTTAAACAACTTCATAGAACTTCCACTTTTGAGAACTGTACTGATTTTATACTAGAGAAATGTTAGGAAAAACAAAGTGTAAATAAATTGTTTTGTATATTTCTTAATTAATAAGTTCATTAATGCCTCTGAATACATAAACATAGTTCGTGTCCTCTGTGAAGAAAATTACTTGAGTGCAAGGAATGTGTCAGAAGTGTTATTTATAAACTTTGTGTAGACAGGAGTGGTATTTTCCCTCAAAATTACTAATTTAAAGAAAAATAATTTAAAAACATGTGACACCAGGGCATCAGTTTACTTTCATGCAGGGGAATTTTTTATTTTTTTTTTAATTTTCCTTTAAATCCTTCCCTTTCCTTGTGTGATGGCTTATGTTGGCTTGCTTAGATGTGTTTCCCTCTGTAATATTTTCCAAAGATTCAAATTACCCTGAAATGCTTGGTTATCTCTGTCTGCGGTTGATGACTTCTGACTTATTTCTGGTGCACTGCATCATCAAACAATATCAGATCTCCTGCTGAAGCTCTATGAGAGTGAGAAAATCCTGTGGTTATGTCAGGAGATTTGCCTTCTATTTCTCCCAAGGTTATAAACTTCCTGGCAGTTAACTGCTGGGATTTTGACACATGTGGTTTATGTGCAGCCTCCGAAGACTTCATCTAACCTAGCCTTTCTTGGCAAATTCCCTCTTGCACTCTCAGGCTGACACTGGAGCAGCTCCATCTCCACTGGGAATTCTAAGGCAGACCAACCGCTTGTGTAGCTATCAAAGTGTTGTCTAAACTTAGTTAGAACAGATCTCACTGGCAAAATAAGGTGATAGCAACTGCCAAAGACCTTGCTGGTGCTCCAAATGTGATGTGACAGACCTCATTATAGTCAGCAAAGAAAAAATACAGAACTCTCAAACTGATCAATTCTTGTCTTTCTTTCTGCCTACAAGCCCCATTTTCCCCTGCCAGCAATAGAATTCTGTGCCTTTCTCTACTAAAAGCAGTATGAATTTGATTTCTGACATCAAGGAATCTGGGACCAGAATAAATTAGTATATGGGCTGTGTTTTCCCATAATATCCTATTCTGATTTATGAGCTCTGTATGAGTTTATTTACCGCTTTTAGATGATGATTTTGTTCAAGCAGTCTTCTACAAAAAGTTAAGGCACATTGTCTTTTGAAGACCTTCCCTTTTCCATTTGTTTTTTTATACTAAAACTTGAGATCCTTCATATTTGGGTTTCATGAAGTGTTTTGAAAATTATGTGGAGAACTTGGAGTTTTAAACCTAACAACAGATTAAATGAAACTTAATTTGGATAAGGAAGGCTCTTACTGGGACCCTTCAAAGCTTTGTTATATTGTTTGTTTAAATTTTACTTCTGATGACAGTTTCAAATACTTGTGAGAAGATTTTTATTTTAGAGATCCAATGCCTGTCTTGTCAGTTAGACATTGACCTCTCCTCATCAGGATTTCAAGGTGTTTTAGAATCCATCTTTGTTTTTCCCCAATAGGACAGTAAGATTAGATAGTCCTTCTTAATTGCACACAAATAAGATGTCAGAAAAATTATAATAAATTTCCCAATCTCCTACACATCTCATAAATAAGGAAGAAAATCCTGTGCAAACCCCTGATTTCTTCCTGTTAGTGTCATTTCACATTGTTAATGCCTGGAATCTCTTTTTATCAACTTTCATAACTTTAATGCTATCTCATTTTCTGAAAGCATAACCCTATATTTAGGCTGTAGCACAGTATCACCATACTGGGGGGATGTTTATGATTGATTGAAGGTGGCAGAGCTCAGAGTTTAGAATGTCTGGATTTGTGGAACTGCAGCTAAGGAGTGCCTGTTCTATGCATCCATGATGAAAAAGACCAAGGTCAGGAAAAGTCAAACCAAGAAATGGTTTCAGCTTCTTGAACTTGTAGTTTGCTTATTCTAAAAAAGTATTTGCTTCTATCTTCGAAATCAAGGGAAATATTCTTATATTAAGCCATGTATGAATGCACATTCAGTACCTCAAAAGTCAAGGATCAAAGCTGACATCTGAGTTTTAGAAATCAGAGGGACAGAGTCATAACTGAGCTCTTGGCATATTTAAGGTTATCTCCATTGGATACTCCTGTCAAGGCTGAGCGTGATATGAGAGAGAGAGCATTACAAACAAATTCACTGGAGACGAGGGAGAAAAAAACATGTCTATCTTTTTCTGTCCAGCAACCAGAAGAGGATTAGATAAATGACCTTGTCAGGCTTTTATAAACCATTGTTTCTAGTGTTTTTCAGAATTAGTCAAGATATCAGTCAATTCTGTGCTGTGGTGTCCTGCTGCAGACAATGCTGTCCATCTGTTACATCAGCATAGAACCTGCAGACCACAAAATAATTAGCCTAGCATTTGCATGAATTGGGCAATATGCAGCACAGTCCTTTTATGCTGTTTTGTTTTGTTTTGTTTTTTAAACTAATCTTACTTATTGTAATATGAAAGAAAATTTTGGTTCACATATTTTTCATAGGCTATTATAATTTTTCTGTTATCAGCCAAATTAAATTCATCAATTCAATTCATCAGTGATGAACCCTGGCAAACAAACATCATCCCTAGCTTAGGCCACATCCCACGTTCTACAGTTAATCAAAATAAGACTATAAACCCCCAAACTGTAAGAGAAAACCAGATTTTACTGCCTTTTCTGCCTTTTCCATGCTTACTGACTGGTTTTATTGGTGAGAGCTAAAATTTAGAACTGAATGTCTAAATATATTTCAGCGGTTTATTGAATTTAGAAGAGATTTATTTTGATAGCAAAAAGAAGTTAAAATATAGGTATCATGATTTGCTCCAAAGTTCTTGCATTTTGTTTTGACAACGCTCATAAAAACTAGAAAATCTCTACAATTTGCCCAGGTCCTAAAACATAGTTGTGAAAAAGGGAGTGACTGTTTTGCTTGTTTTCATATGAGGTTCTGCAGTTTCAGAAAGTGTTTCAAATAGACCCTGTCTTTTGTCATCTTTATATATTTCAGTCACGCATATTGAAATACCTACCAGTATTTTTTATGCAGATTTGTTCTAAGAAAGGAGCCATTTTCTAATGTTGCATTAGAAAATCACATCCATTTCATTTAGATTTCCGTAAATGAACCTGTTTGCTGAAAGGAGTCTGAAATTAGTAACCTAAAGTATTTTCTGCAAAAGTGGTTGTTAACGTTCCTTTTTCAGTGCCAAAAATAGCCTGTGTTTTATTTTTAATTTCTAGTGCATAGTTCTTTACCTTTTTTTAAGACTGTCATCCCATCATGTGGTAGATTCCAACACCACCTAGGCAGTATTTCAAGAGATGATGTGAGTGAAATACAGCTCGGCCAGGGGTGAATAAGGGAATTAGAGTTTGGCCTAATTTGAACGAGACTGGTTCATAAACTCTGAGATACTGCATGCTGTTATCAAATAACTATATAAATCACTGTTGGTGGAGTATGAGATCTGAGCCCAAGTGGCATAAGCTAGCATTATATTATCAATAAATATACACTCTGCAGTTTAAGTGCCATATAGCAATAATTTTAGGATATAAAAATGGTTTTGTAAATTAGGCATAAAATAACAGGTGCATAGATACTTCATTTAGAAAGTGGATGGACAGTAAGATGGGTGTTTTTAAGTGATATACAGCCTCATGCCTTATGAATAATAAATGTTGAAATATGACAAATTCCACTGGAAGCACTCAGCTCTCCACAAAAGGATAAAAAAAGAACTTGAGCATTATTTTGAGGTGTGATATAAAAGAGCAGCACTGGGTAAACTCAGCCTCGTCTTGAAACTGAATTTGACCCTTAGTGGGCTAGTGTACTTTTCACATTTCTAAACGTTATGCTATGGAGCTAGAAATACAGTGGGTAAAAATGCCTGCATGCTGTTTAGATTTGGTATATTAACATTTATCTCTACTTCCACATCAAATCCAAAAGGGTTTCTGTTATCCTGCAGATTATGATAGATAATCTCAGTGTTTTCTTCTGGCCTCAGTGTGTGAATGAATCTATTTTAAAGAACTATATTTGTGATTACCTATAACAACTGTTTAGACATTAACTGGCACAGAATAAGGCTGTTCCCACAAGCTAAAGTGCCAATAGATTGTGATACTTATGTCCATGAAGTTTCTTGTGCTCATTTAGTTTCTTTATGCATTGACTCCCTATTTGTTTCCAGTTGTAGTTCAAAGGGTTGATTCTTGCTATGCAGAAAATACCTTTTGTCTTGGCTGTTGTGCAGATCACTTCCTCAAGCACATTTAAAGATATCCAGTGCATATACATACATATATATATATATATATATATATATATGAAATATGTAAAATATAAGCTAATTTTCTCTCTAGTTAACCACCCCAGTTTTTGTATTCCAGAGGCTCAGACATTTTGACCAAGTTTTGTTTCAACTGGTCTAACCTGCAAATTACAGAGCAATGCACTGTAACTGAATAAACAAGCTATGAGAGTCTAGCTGTGACAGCACAACTCTCAGCCCAAATGAAACTGCAAAGCCCTATGGCAGAGTCAATTACTTTGCATGCCAGTGCCTGTTTCCTGGTCTCGATTGTTTCTGGCAACCAAGGTAGTTTGGTATTGATGGGAGCATCACAGAATCAAACACAGAGATCAATATGATCAGCGAATGTTTGATTTATTGAGCTTAGCTGTCTCTTTATAAACCCTTCTTGGTTACATAACTGGGTGCCCACCAAGGTATCTACAGTGTATTATTTATTGGTTAAAGGTAACTGTCCATAAAGCTATTACTAACATATTATTGACTAAACTACAGCACATGCTAAGAAACCAAGTTACACTAAAATTAACTATGTTGATATTTCTCTTTAATTTTTTTTCCTTTCAGCTAGCACTCGTACCCACTGAACTAGCTGTTGTATTCCTTTCAGTTGGCATTTGTTTGTCTTTGAGTTCTCTGTTTCAAGGCCTTCTTCTCTGTAAAACGTTCCCACAGTTTGGGTACTTTTGCCATATCCCACTGCCTCTTTTGATTGATTTTGGTCCTCCCTGTCCCCAGTTTCAAGTGAGCTTTAGGGGGATGGCTATGGGGGTGAGAAACTTGAAAGAGAAGCTGCTGACAATAGGATGAAGTGAGGCAAAGAAGCATGTTTAGCATATGCTGCAGGCTTGCAAGCACCAGAGAGGGAGCATGAGATGCATAGTGAACCAGAAAAGCTAATGCTGAAGTTGGCAGACTGCAAAGTTAATAGTAGTTTCTCTACATTCTTGAAATCCTCAGGTCAGAATTGGATGACATGCTGTTTAAATCTAAGTTAAACCATTATATAGTATGAAATGTAGTATTAAAATTCCTGAAAAAGGCCAGCTAAGAGGGGTCAAAGCTTCTTTTAGACCTTCAATTCCAGTAATTTATGGAACTGGATCAGATGAAGGTCCAGAAGGGAGGCTACTTCTGTGCACTGTTCCACCAGCTGCATTCAGTCCTTGGTAGTTGCTGTAGACAGTTGAGTAAGCATTAGTGAGCACAGGTTCGGTGCATGTGTGATTGTGGCATGAATTTAACTTCAGGGATTGTGTCTGAGCCATTCCAGTGCTTACATCTATAGAGAGTGATGGCATAGGTGCACAGTGGTGTGATTTGCACTAAGTATCGCTAGCAGTTTAGTAACAGAAGGCTTTAGTTTCTAAAGCTCATGGAAAATGAAGCTATTTCTCAAGAGGACTCTTAGGGCAAGAAGGAGGAGATGGTAAAACTGAGCAATCCTCGAGGCATATTTCCATGCAATAGGTTCAATGCTTGAATGTAGACCAGGCAGAAGTAGTTTCTGTAGACTACATAGTTCAATTTCTCCACATGATTATGATGGTAAGAAATCGTGTGGAAATCTGGTTGGGGGAGGAGGCAGAAAAAGAAACTGGAAAGTAATTAGAGAAAACTGTTTGCTAGGGGTGCATTCAAAAGGCATAGAAACCCAAACCAAGATGAACAGGAAACAGAAATTGGCAAATGGATTATGACCTAACCTTGTTCTACAAGCTAAAACTGTGTAGCTCAGCAAAAGATCAAGAAATTTGTCTTTCCTGTTAAGGGCAAGCAATGTTGAATTTGTTATCAGATGTTTTGCTTTCTGAAAGGTGAATGAATTATTTTGACTGCTTGGGGTGCTTTGTGAAAGAGACAAAATTTTGACTTGGCCAGGGAACGAAAGCAAGTTCTAAAGGAGGACTGTAACTTAGCAGCTGTGTTACTGTGGAAAGAGTGAGAACCTTCATTAGGCAGGTTGCTGTTAACAAATAGCTAATTAGGAATACTTGTAACAAAGTATACACCGTACAGGATTGCATCAGACTAAGTTAGTGTGTATTACCTTGAAGCCTAGCTCTACTGGGACTGACTATTAACTAGTAAAAAAAACCACCCAGAAATGGTTCAGTCATTTTGAAGAACATTAATAACTTAAATAAATGAGGACAAGGGGTCCCTGACATCAAGATTGCCATGAAAGGCTGTCCGGCTGTGTTAGCTTGCAACAGTATGTACATACTGGGCAGGAAAAAGGGTGAGAAGGTTGGATATGAGATAGTCTTGTGCTTAAATACAATCTAAAAGCTGCATAAAGTACCAGCATTTGACTCAAAAGACCTTTGGTTTACTCAGAGGAAAGCTTCTTTAATATATGAACAGCTGCATCATAGATTACCACACGTAACCAGAGATCTGTCTAGTCCACTACTTTATTCCTTCCACCAGTTGCTTACAGAAAGACTCAGCAAGGCAGGGATTATTTAATCAATAAACAGTCTTCAGGGAGCCAGAAGTTTAGGACCTTTCTGAACTTTGAATATGTCCAAAACACTTTAGTTAACCTTGTCTAACACTTCTTTTGCCCTTTTTTTAATCTTTCAAGACTTTTAGTATCCCAAACCATCTTGTAAAAATAAGTTTTATGAGTACAAATAATGTGAAAAGGTGTTTTCTTGTGCTTGTTTAAAACCAGCTGTCCCTTAGTTCTTGCCTCATGAGAAACAGTAAAGAATCGTTCCTATTAACCTAAATATCATTTTGTACACTGGTTGTCTCTTTTCCAACTGAAACCCCTTGGTCAGTTAGCTCTCTCCTCACAGAGATGCTGGGGTTTATACCTTTTCTAGTTCTACTTGGGTCTTTCTGAAGGAACATTATAAATGCAAAGTATATAGACACTAGTAGTACTATACATTTATATAGTCTTTCTGCTTTCCTAATGAGCTCATTACAGCTATTTGCTTGATTACCCTTGGACACTGAGATGAGGTTTCCAGAAGAATATTTAAAATTTCTCCAAGCTCTGCTTCTTGAGAGGCTACAGCTATTTTATAGACCACTTATATGCATACATAGTAAAAGCTATTTTCTCCCCACGTGCTTCACTTTGCTCTTCAGCAACATCAATTTTCAGTTGCCATTTTGTCAGTGATTTAGTCACTACTGTGAGATCCTTCTGCTATTTTTAGCACTTGCTTCTAATTTTAAAGCAAATGAAGGTATTCTGATTTAAGAAGATGCTGAGTAAGATAGATCCTAATTCAGAGTAGTGGTCTCCCTCTATTTGAAAAGTGGCCGTTAACTCCTGTGTTTTGTTTCCCATCTTTTAACAAGTTTATAATCTGAAAGAAGACCTGCTATCCTATCATCTCACAGTAAATATTTGAGGAGCAGTGAAGAATGCTTTGGGTTGTTGTGGAGTTCTCCTGGGGTCATAATATACTCAGAGCTCATTGTCCCTTCCATTCCAGAAACTCCCTGGTGAGCACACTATTATTGAGCTTTGTTGGATAGAAAGGTATGGAGAGTTTTCTCTATACCTGTGTAAAAAGGGTTCTTTTCCTGACATAATTATCTTCCAATAAGTTCTGTGGAATGCAGAAAAAATTACATCCAGTATCAATAATGCAGAACATATATAGATAATGCATTGCAGTGGCTGAAGTGATGACACTTGTTTCATTGGAGCATTTTGTTCCACTGTTCTGGGCTGTCATTGGACCTGATTGTGAGGAGAAATGAAAGGCTCTCATCCTTATCTCCAGTGAGGAGGCTCTGAGCTTCCTGAAGGAGCATGCCTTGTTCATTCCAATGCCTTCTGAAAATTGTGGTCATCAGAAGTAGTGAACTTGAGCCCAAGAATGAGGATTTTCAGATTGTGGTCACAGAGTTTCTTTCCATGGTGAACAATGACTGGGGAATTTTACATGACTGCCTTAAGTAACAGCTCTGACTTGGAAAAATTAGTTACTCTAAAAACTTTTGTTTAAAAAAGACCCCATAATCTTTGTCTGTTCTGCAAGAGATGTACATTGAATATTCCACCAATTAAAATTCAAGTTTCCAGGCTGCAGTGTCTCAATATTTAGCTACAACATGGGAAGTTTAACTGCCCAGAATTTGGGATCAGGTTGCCCAACATTTATTGGGATCAGGTTGCCCAACCAGATTTTCCAGAGATGTAACTGGGAGAATCTAAGTTAGGAGCCCTTCTCTCTATGATTATCTACCTGGGGAAAGAAGGCCTCTAATTGTACATGAATTCAGATGGTTTGAGAGTTTACTGAGGGGCAGAATGCAGAGAGGGCACAGGATAATTGTTATGCTCCAAAAATCTCTAATAGACAGGAGTGTAAAACTTTCCACAAGGTTAAAGCACAGTAGCTTAGCTCAGGTCATATTTTGTCATTGCTCTAGTTTGAGCTAAAGCAAAACTAATTTTCTAACTTTTCAGCTAAGCCTTGTCTAAATAACTTCATTTTCTGAAAGTCAGCTGCATGTTTTCAGATAGTGTTTGTCTGTAGAAGTGATGTCACTTAAAATGTATTATTGTCACCAAAGTAACAGAGGACTGGTATGCAGAAAGGCTAATGTTTATATTTATTCCTATAGAAACCAAGGCCATCCTCAAGTTAGCAAAATGCCATAAGTCAGAGGCATAAAAAAGAGTCACACTTGCAGGGAGGGGTGGACAGGACAGGACAGGTGACCCCAAACTGAACAACAGAGTGTTCCATTCCATACACGTCATACTCGGTATAACACTGAGGGACCATGAGGGTCAGGCTCTCTTTTTTGATGACTGGTGACCAGTAGGAACACTGCCTGTCTTTCATTCCCTGATCCCAGATCCATGCATTCTTGAATCCAGTTCCTGAGTCCAGCTCCTATCTGCCACTAAGTGCAGCCCAGGACATTTCTTCGTGCCTGCTCTGCAGCATCAGTGGTGATATATAGTAATTCGATTTCCTATTTGTATATATTTTATTATCCACTAAAGCTGTTTTAGTTTCCAACCCACAACTCTCTCTCTTATTTCTCTTTCCCCTTTTCCTCTGTCTGTGTGGGGTGACTGGGATCAAAACTGCCTGCATTCAGCTTGTGACCTGGCTGGGATGGGGCTAAACCAAGAGAGTGGCAGTCTCTCTGAGCTCCTCTATATTTCAGGTCTCCAGTTATAAAATCACACATGAATCACTACATCTCTGGTATGCTGTGAAGATACATATTTTTACAAAACTCCATCCCTTGGCTGTTGCAGCAAGAATGGCCATGGAAGTTATTTGAGGGAATGGAACTACACAGCTTTGCCCTGAGCTGACTGTACAGAGATATGCTTAGCTTATTACTGTGATCTTGAGGTTACATTCTCTGATTTCAGGAAATGTGACTTAACCCATAATAATGTTTTTTGCAAAGTCTGGATGAGTGATAAGACTGACGTGATCTGTTGATGTATATTACATGAAGCTGCACGTTGGGCAAAACTGTTGTATTCCTGGGCACACTCCCTGCCTCTTGATTTTTCACTGTATGTGGGCATTGCTGTGTGCAGCTGGTGTACTATATCACGGTCATTTCCTCGGTGTCATGCTCTGTGGTGGCAGGCAGTGATGTGCATCAGTCTGTACCAAGAAATCCCTTCTCCACTGCTACGCTTTTTGCTCTGGTAGGCACAGCTTTGGCAAGTGTCAGTCATACCTGTTGTGACCTGAGCATCCTCCTCCCCCACGGTGTTTCTATGCATATGCCCTGCATACACCCACTGCCTTCTTTCCTCCTCACATGTGTGCATGTCATGTGCTGTATGTGTGAGGTCTAACATGGTTAGAGTTGTTTCTGGGCTCTCCTCTCTCCCTGCCACATGCACAAGGGCCTCACAATGTGCACATGGGGCACCCTCTCCCAGTACCATCAGCCTGAGGCTTTATGGGTCTGTAGGCCCATCCCACATCTGTGTCCCAGGCACTCCTTCCTTTGGGGTCAGCCTCTCCATGTCATATGGCATGGGGGTGTGTGTGTCACTGCTTGTGGTGTGCGGGCACACCTGTGTGCCTCTTTGCATTGGGGTGCTGGAATGCGTCCAGAGGAGGACAATGAAGCTGGTGAAGGGTCTGGAGCACAAGTCCTATGGGGGGTGGCTGAGGGAAACAGGGTTGTTTAGCCTGCAGAAAAGGAGGCTGAGGGGAGACCTTATCACTCCCTACAACTACCTGAAAGGAGGTTGTAGTGAGGTAGGTATTGATCTCTTCTCACGGATAACAAATGACAGAAGAGGGAATCACAGAATGCCCTGTGTTGGAAGGGACCCACAAAGCGTTATAGAGTCCAACTCCTGTCCCTGCACAAGACAACCCCAAAATTCACACCATGTGTCTAAGGGTGTTCTCCAAATGCTTCCTAAATATTGCAAGGCTCGGCACCATTCCCTGGGGAGCCTGCTCCAGTGTTCCACCACCCCCTGTGTGAAGAACCTTTTCCTAAAATCCAATATAAACCTCCCCTGGCACAGCTTCCAGCCATTCCCTCAGGTCTTATCATTGGTCACCAGAGAGACCAATGCCTGCTCCTCCTCCTCCCCTTGTGAGGAAGCAGTAAACTTTGATGAGGTCCATCTCAGTCTCCTTTTCTCCAGGCTGAACAGACCAAGTGACTATAGCTGTTCCTCATAAGCCTTTCACTCTAAACCCTTCACTAACTTTGTGTCCCTCCTCTGGACACTCTCCTGTAGCTTTGTATCTCCTTTATACTGTGATACCCCAAACTTCACACAGGACACAAGGCAGGGCCACGTGTCAGGAGAGGTTTAGACTGGATATTAAGAAAAATTCCTTTGCTGAAAGAATGATGCATTGGGACACGTTGCTCAGAGAAGTGGTGGAGTCTCCATGCTTGTGGTTCTTCATAGAATTACAGAACAGTTTGGGTTGGAAATGACATTAAATTCCACACAGTTTCACACCCCATACCATGGGCAGGGACACCTCCCACCATAGTAGGCTGCTCAAAGCCCCATCCAACCTGCCCTTGAACACCTCCAGGGAGGTGGCACCTACAACTTTCCTGGGGGATCCCATAGGTCCTTTCCAACCTTAATGATTCTATGATCCTACATCATGGCTTTCCCTGCCTTGCCACCCACACCCACACCCCAGTGATGCTGAAAGTGCCAGCAAACAAATTCATATTTAAGGCTTATTTTGGAGGCTTAGAAACCAAGCACCCTTTACCAAGGTTGAGCAACATGAGGGACCAATCTCCATCCATAACGTTTAATCAGACAAGAGCTGAGGACAGAATACTCAAACACTGGGTTCAGTTCTGGACCCCTCACTACAAGAAGGATGTTGAGGCTCTGGAGTGTGTCCAGAAAGAGCAACGAAGCTGGTGAAGGAGCTGGAGAACAGGCCTTACGAGAAGCAGCTGAGAGAGCTGGGGGTGTTTAGCCTGGAGAAGAGGAGGCTGAGAGGAGACCTCATTGCTCTCTACAACTACCTGAAAGGAGGTTGTGGAGCAGAGGGAGCTGGGCTCTTCTCCCAAGTGACAGGACAATAGGGAAGGGTCTCAAGCTCCACCAGGGGAGGTTCAGGCTGGACATCAGGAAAAAAAATTTCACAGAAAGGGTCATTGGGCATTGGAACAGGCTGCCCAGGGAGGTGGTTGATTCACCTTCCCTGGAGGTGTTTAAGGCACAGGTGGACGAACTGCTGAGGGACACGGTTTAGTGTTTGATAGGAATGGTTGGATTCGATGATCCGGTGGGTCTTTTCCAACCTAGTGATTCCGTGTGTGATATTTCCCACTTCCGTGCGTGTGTTCGGATTTTGCCAGAAACCTTACCTTTATTTTTTTTTTTTTTTTAACAGAATCACAGAGACACCAAACGGGAAAAGACCTCTCGGGTGGTGGACTCACCAACCAGCCCTCACCGCCCCCACGCCCCGTCCCGGGCTCCTCACCCGCCCGTTTCTCGCACACCCCCAGGGGTGGCGCCTCAAGCCCCTCCCCGGCAGCCAGTCCCGGCGGCCGGTGCCTCCCCGCAGCCCGAGCCCGGCGGTCCCGGCGCGCGAGGAGGCGGTGCCGCCCCTCCCCGTGAGTCAGGGCTTCGCGGCGCTCGCAGCCTGCGCCGAGGGGGGCTCCATGGAGAAGGCGGCGGCGAGCGAGGGCGGCGGCGGCGGCGGCAGCAACAGCAGCAGCCGCAGCAGCAGCCGCCCCACCTCGGCGGGCTCGTCCCCGTCGTCGTCGTCTGCCGGCCGCGGGCTGCCGGGCCGGGCGAGGCTGGATGGCGGCGGCGGCTGCAGCCCCGGCTCGGCGGCGGCCACCAGCCCCGGGGGCGCGCAGGCGCCCGGCGGAGGGAGGCGGGAGCCGGTGCTGGAGGGGACGCTCAGCAAATACACCAACCTCCTGCAGGGCTGGCAGAACAGGTAAACGGCCGCCGGACCGGGCTGGGAACGGGAACGGGGCTGGAGCTGCGCCTAGGATGAGCTGGGCTAGGAATGGTTGGATAGATGGTTTACATAGGAATGGTTGGACTAGAAGATCCGATGGGTCCCTTCCAAGCTGGTTGTTCTGTGATTCTGTGGGCTGGGCTGCGGGTGAAGCAGTGGGGTGAAGAAGTGGACTCTGCCCCTCGGCTCTGCTCTTCTTAGAACCTCACCCGGAGCACTCCGTCCGGCTCTGGAATTCCCAGCCTAGGAAGGACTGATGCAGCGGGGCCAGAGAAGGGCCGCAAAGGAGATCCGAGGGCTAGAATACCTCTGCTGTGAGGACAGGCTGAGAGTTGGGGTTATTCTCCCAAGTAACAGGGGACAGGACGAGAGGGAATGGCCTCAAGCTCCGCCAGGGGAGATTTAGGCTGGAGATTAGGAGGAGGTGTTTCACACAGAGGGTCATTGGGCATTGGAATAGGCTGCCCAGGGAGGTGGTTGATTCCCCTTCCCTGGAGGTGTTTAAGGCACGGGTGGATGAGGTCTTGAGGAACTTGGTTTAGTGTTCGATAGGAATGGTTGGACTAGAAGATCCGATGGGTCCCTTCCAACCTAGTTGTTGTGTTCTGTTCTGTGATTCAGCCTGGAGAAGGCTCCAGGGTGACCTTGGAGCAGCTTCCAGTACCTGAAGGGGCTATGGGAAAGCTGGGAGAGAGTGATAGGATGAGGAGGAATAACTTTAAATCCGAAGCAGGAAAATTTAGATTAGACATTAGGAAGAAATTCTTCATGATGAGGGTTGTGAGGCGCTGGCACAGGTTGCCCAAGGAAGCTGTGGCTGCCCCATCCCTGGAGGTGTGCAAGGCCAGCTTGGATGGGGCCTTGGGCAGCCTGATCCAATGGAAAGTGTCCCTGCCCGTGGCACAATGGATGGAACTGGATGATCTTTAAGGTCACTTCCAACCCAAACCTTTCTATGATTCTGTGAACTAAAGAATGAAAAACTAGGTGAGCGCCACGCTTGTGATGATAGTTTTTTTGGTGTGGGGTGAGACAGTGGACACAGTGTGTTCAGTCAGATATGTTCTTGTTGCTGTGTCTTTCCTGTTTGACAGGTCCTTATGTATGTTGATACAGTGACAGGCCCTGGTCCTGCACTTTGTTGGGTGTGGACAGGCTGATGTGCATCTGTGGGAGTCTCAAGGAAGATCTGGTTCTGAATCTAGTGTTTCAGTGCCAATTTTTTTTATGGAGTTGAAGCCTGACCGTAGAATTAATAATGATGTATTGGGGTCTTTTGAAATCAAGGGAGGCTATTTATTCTTAGTATTTTACTTCTCAGTATTAAACTCTGATCTCTTAGTGGATGAGTGACAATGAGTATCTAAAACTCCATTTTTTAATTTAAAGTGATGGCTTTGAAGAGAATCAAATGCTATTGCGAAAACATCTACAGGGCTAGTTACAAATCTCCGCACAACCTTTTAAAAATCAAAAACCTCCTAAACGTACCAAAACATGCTGTTGCTTGTATAAAACGATCCCATGGGAATGGCTGGGACCTTTATGTTCTATCAGTACTTTTAAAACATTTATAAGTGACAGAGTTAAACTGCGCAAATTATAATAATGGTGCTGACTTGTGTGGGGCTAAAACAGTGGTAGGAAAACTGTAGCAGTACCTCCTGAAAAGTTTCAGGAGCTGGTCTAATTCCATGCACTGGAGAGCATGCATAAATGCACCTGCTATGAGTGATAAGGAATATGCGTGGTATAATTTGGGTAGATACTCATCTTGATAAATCTAGGCTGCTTCAGTGCATTCATAGAGAAAGCACTTGACTGTTGTTTGGCTACTGCAGTTCTGTGCTAGATTCATATTAGAATGTGTGTCCGTTGATTAATAGTCCCTTTGTAGTTTTGTTTAATAAATAAATGCATTTTGATATCTAAAACGTGAAACTAAAATGTGCGAGTAAAACTGAAAGCCCCACCCTATCCTTTTTTCCAACACCTTCATCTCTTCTTTTAGAAATGATAACTCCTTGACTAATCATGTGAATGATTTTAAAGGTCACTTTCATGTAATCTGATGAAATTACGAAAGAGAGGTCTTTGCTTATAAGTCTTTGGGTCTCAAACTGCCTGTTTGTTGTATTTGGGCACAGATGAAATCTGGTAAGGCTGGCAACTTGAAATAGCACGTATAATCTGCTTATGTCCAAGAGACTTTTATCTGAAAACATAATGGAAAAAAGATAAGCATCTCTTAAACAATTCTACCATAGAACTTGGAAATTCATGTCTGTTTACTTTGAGTAGTCTCGTTTAATGCTATGTTATCGTGCTTTGCCAATTGCCAGTTTTGCCTTCAGTGAATATGCTGTTTGAGCAAAGGGTTTGTAGTGACATAGAGTATTTAGTCTAAGTAACTTTTTTAGTTTGTTCACGTATTTAGTTCTATCAGTGTATGTATCTGTTGTTTGGGATGGAGAATCTGATACAAGTGCTAAACAGAACAGTTGAATCCTGAGCCTCACAAAAATTCGTCTTATTATAACATCCTATAAATGAGTAGTGATCCATGAATTCAAGGGTGGTTGAGTGTTTGGCCTTCTGAATATTTGTTACAGTGTATGTTTTCTGCGAACTGGAGCTCTGTCTGTAAGATTTGGTAATTGACTTCATAGCTGGCACCTGCAAGCCAGTGACAAATATATGTGTTACCTGCATGATTTTACAAATTAATTTTTAATTTACTTCAACTGAAAAAACCAAAAAGATTTCTTAACTGCATGATCAGTACAGCCAGAATATAAATAAATGGAAAAATAAAGCCAAAACTGGCAGAGTTTGGTGATCATGGATTAGGAATGTTCTTTAAAGCTACTTATCCTTTAGCCTAAATAATTTAAATTTATTTAATGTAAGCTTATGCCATGTGGTATTGAAGTTGAAGGGCTTTCAGATGCAGTCCAACACTTACTGTGGAGATTACCCTATGCAAGCCTAAAGAAATTATTATCACATGAATTATAATACATTACTGTCACTCTTTTACCAGTTGTCGTTCAGCAGGTGTATGCAAGGCAGTCTTATTTTGGATGAAGCAAGTGAATATGAATACTGAAGCATAATGCTAGCTTTATAAGCATTAATTGAAGTAATTGAAAGTCTCAAAACCAGTCATTCTGTGGAGCTGCGTTACTTCCTAAGAATTTCTGAGAGTTTGCTGTCTATTACTAAAGAAATCTCTTCTACTCTAACAGGTTGAGGAACAATCTGATTTGGAAATGGGTGAGGTTCTTCACCCTTGTAACGCTGCTTTCTCTTGTTTTACTCGGGTATGAATGCAGAGAGCAGAACTTAATCTGAGACACAGACACTTGGATGTAAGAACAGTTGTATCTGGTCTGCGACATTCGTGCATCTGACTGTTTTTATTATGAAATTATAGATAATTATGTTATCAGAATTAAGGGACTATTACAAAGTATTTCTATTGGGATTTACTTGTTCTGTGTGAATGGGAGAGTAGTAGCTTGTATTTTTAATGGGGGTTGTGTGGGTTTGATGGACAAACAGGTCTCTATAGAATCCTTTCATGTCATGTAAAGCCTATTTTTGTAGAATCATAGAATCACAGAATGGTTTGGGTGGAAGGGACCTTAAAGATCATACAGTTCCAATACTGCTGCCAGTGGACACCTTCCAATAGGTCACAAAGCCTCATCCAACTTGGCCTTCAGTAGCTCCAGGGATGATGCGCCCCTGACTTCTTTGGGCAGCCTTTTCTGGTGACTCACCACCCTCACAGTAAAAAATTTCTTTCTCATATCTAACCTAAATCTCCCCTCTTTCAGCTTAAAACTGTTCCCCCTCATCCTGTCCCTTAATAAAGAGCTCCCCCCCCCCCAGCTTTCCTGTAGTCCTCTTTAAGTACTGGAAATCTGCTATAAGACCTCCCTGGAGCCTTCTCCTTTGTAGGCTAAAAAAGCCTGACTCTCTCAGCCTGTTCTCATATGGGTGACGTACATATTTTGCATGAGTTAACTTGATAATAATGAAATACTTATTGCCTGAGGCATTATTATCCTATTTTTTAATAGAATGGTATCGTGTTTCAAAAAGTCTTAAAGCTCCATTTGTTTAAGGTAGTGTGAAATTCACATGTGGTCTATCTCCCTTTTCTGCTTTTTCCTTGGAAATGTTCTTAGTACTGGTTCTTGTAGGGTTTTGTCCTGCAAGCTTGCATAAGCCCTTGGATCACCTGCATTTGGGCTAGGGTATAAATTTGGATTTGTAAAAAAACCAAACAAATGGAGTCCCAGCTGATAGATGCTGTCGTTGCTTTTCTGAGCAGAATTACTCTGTAATTCATTCTGTAGCCCAGATGTTTTCTAAAGCATCCCCCCATCCCTGGGGGATTTTAAAAGATAGGTGGATGAGGTGCTTGTGGATACTATTTAGTAGTGGACAGGTATGGTTGGAATTGACAATCTCAAATATCTTTTCCAACCTAGTGATTCTATGATTTGGCCTGTTCCAGTTTCCTCTCTCAGTTGAGGAATACGCTGTGTTACCAGTCTGTATGAATTGTTCAGGATGTACTTGTCCTTGGGCACCATCAGAATTCTTTTGGAGGTGCTTTGACTGTCAGCAGAAGTCTGCTTTGGGGCAGTCTGGGGAATTTTTGCACTTGATCTCTTTCCCAGGATTCACAGTGCTGTAGTGTGGACTTTTTGCTTTTGTAGTTTTGGAGAACAGTTGCAATCTGACTGCTGCCACCACAGAGAGACCTTTCTGTATTTCCAGTGTCCCAAACAGCAGCTACGATACTGCCAGAAGAAGGAGCAGACTCTGCTCCTTGTGTTAATTCAGCAGCTGACTTCTATGGCTCCCAGGGGTTATGCTACTTTGACTCTAGCTGTTATGGAAGGTTGCTTTCTAAATTTGTCGACAAAATAAATCAACAGTGTTTTGTGCTATGGAACCTACAAAAACCCGTGTGGAACCTTTTTTAAAATTAGTTTTTAAAAATTTTGTATATATTTTGGAGAAAGAGATTGTGACCTCTTAGAAGGGGAATTAGTGAAGATACTTAAAACTCAGTAATAGTCCCCCTCCCCTCCTTCTGAATTTTGCAGAATTCTGGGATTGACAGAGCGTTGGGGTAGTTATTGCCTCCAGTAGTTGCTAAATCTTCAGACAAATTGTTCTAGCGATGAATTATGACCTTTCTCCAGTATAAAAAAATGAGTAGATGGTTACTTAACAAACTATATGGCTATAGTTGTATAGGTAAACCAATACAGCTGCTGGAAGTGAAGTCTGTCCTGGAGAAAGAAACTGTTTTTTAAAATACAGAATAAACAATACTGTCATGATTCTAGCATTAGAGAGGAGAAAATAACCATGCGTGTAATTAACGTTTGTGATGTTTGCTGAAATGGGAATTCGTTTGTGTTCTTATTAGAATCAGATTAACACCAGCCTCTCCACTGAGTATATTTTACTCTTACTGTGTTTCTGGCATATCTGTACAGGGCTTTGTTTAGCGTAGTAATACCTTCTAGGATTTGTTTGCAGAGTTTGGGAAGTGGGACAGTATTTTAAAGAGCTGGAGATAGCAACTTTCTTTTGTCTGTCATTGGAAGTCTGCTCCTTAAATTTTGGAAAGTTGATTCTAACTTGTTAGGAATTATGGAAACACTTAAAGTTTTTAAGATATTTTGATAATATCGGGCCCACATTCTGTTAAAGATTTTACTTGCAAAATAGATTTTACTAGAAACTGCATCCCTTCATATGTGTACATTCTGTGTGTATTAAGAGATAACATGGAAAGGAAGATAACTACTTAAAAGCAACGCGCTTTAGTTCTTCTGAACAAATTAACAGAGTGCTTTCTGTGCTGAACCCTCAGGAGTTGCCTTGCTTGTGCTACTGAAATGAAGATATCTATCATTAGTTTCAAATAAAATTGGAATTTAAAACATCAAGGAGTCAGTTATTTTAGTAAGTTCTGTTTTGGTTCAAGACACTAATCTCTTTTTCTTAATCCTGAAATCTAAGTAGCAAAAAAAAAAAAAAAAAAAAATCACATTCAAATGTAAGCTATCTTCCCTCTCCTTGCCTTCCTCCAGTTTGTGCTGTTGAAACTTTTCCCCCATTAGGTATCATTAAAGCTCACTTAAAAAAAAGAAAGCAAAAAAGATCTCTTTAAACATATATTCCCGATTTATTTGTTGGCAAATTAGAACTTTCAGTAAGGTGCACTTTGTCTTTGTATAGTTAGTGGTTGATCAAACCTAACTGGTTTAAATCATGAGATGGTTGATTTAGTTTGAACCGCCTCTAAAGCAGCTATGTTGGGAGAATGGAGGCGCTGTTCAAGCAGTGAAGCTGAAGAAAGAATTTTAACAAGGTAAGAGGGAGGCCGAGAAATCCATCATTCTTTGCCCTTCAGTGATGCTTGCAGGAAACATTTGGAAGAGGACAACTTTGAACCTCAGGCTGACACTGCAGAGGATGGCCTTGTGCTGAAGGAATTGGTTTGCACTGTTGGAGATGTTGATTCTGCTTGGAGAGCTCCCATGGACATTTCTCTTGTCCCCAGGCAGGTAGCCCAAGCTCTTTGTTCTTCAGCTGCTTGTGTCACATGGTGTCGGGGCAGCTTATTCCCGTACAGAGGATAAATTCATTTTATGCATAATAATCTAATGCCTAAGATGCGTGATGATAATGTGGGAGAAAATCTGTTTAAAACAAATAAGACTCGGGCATTTTCACTCAGGCAATGTATTTGGGTTTTGTAAGTGCACTTCAGAGCTGAGCAGCAGTCTTGTACCAGAGGGAATGAAGTGACAGGCAAAATAGAGCGTGGTCTTCCCTCCACCCAGATGTCACACTTAGCTTTCAGATAGTGAAAAGAACTGGCAGTTGGCATGAACACTGAAGCACGCACTTACCCTTATCTGCGTTTTGTTATTACTAGCTCATTTTGCTGCTGGCTTTTTGAATGGTGATTTCTGTGCTTAGCAACACAATGATAAATGTGGTTAGAGGGAGCACACATGCACTTGCTGGCTCATTTAGAAAAATCCATCAGTTTATGAATATGGATTTTGTTCATGTAGGAGAAGTGACAATGAGTTGTTAAACTAAGCAATGTGTCTGAGTCTTTTTATGAGTATATAAGAAAAGTATTGAAAAGATTCCCCCATTTATTTACATTTAAAATTAGTTGTTTAATAAGCAGAATGTATTTGAGCCTTAGCTTATCCTAGTAGTCTTACTTTGTTCTTTCTATTAAAAAGGCTGAACCTTCTGAGTGAAAAAGATGCTAATAATTGCCATAATTATTGTTTTTGATGTAAAATTGTATTTGTTCAATACATATTAGGATGGGATTTACTTGTTCGATGTGCATGGGAGAGTAGTAGATTGTATTTTAAACAGGAGTTGTGCGAGTTTAATGGACAAACAGGTCTCTGTAGAATCTTTTGTAGAATGTCATGCAATACCTTTTCTTACAATCATAGAATCACAGAATGGTTTGGCTGGAAGGGACCTTACAGATCATCCAGTTCCAACGCTGCTGCCCATAGACATCTTCCATTAGGTCAGGTTGCTCAAAGCCTCATCCAGCCTGGCTGTGAACTCTTCCAGGGATGGGGCATCCACGACTTCTCTGGGCAGCCTATTCCAGTGACCCACCACCCTCACAGTAAAAAATTTCTTCCTAATATCTAATCTAGATCTCCCCTTTCAACTTAAAACTGTTGCCCCTTGTCCTATACATGTGCTCTCTGATAAAAAGCTCCTCCACAGCTTTGCTATGGCTGCTTTTGAGTACTGGAAGGCTGCTATAAGGTCAACCTGGAGCCTCTTCTTCACTAAGTTGAAGAAGCCCAACATGTTTGTTAAATATGTATCACAATGAGTGGTGAAACAAGAAGTATTGCGTTTGTTTTGGCTAAAAATGCTGACTTTATTTCTTTGGTCTCTATACACTTCCACAATTTTGTTTTCAAGGATCTTGGCATTGTGCTTTAGATCTTGAAGGCTTTTGTGGATATCTTTTAGTGATGTTTGATTACTTTTTAGAACCTAATGAGGGAGGCAAAGTTTGCTTGGTGTTTAACTGTTTTATGTAAAAATGCTATCTAAATGCTACTGTGCTTTTCTTTCCAAGATGACATTTAATTAGTAGGTAATTAAAAACTGAAGAATGTAGGTCCTTAACTGCTCAGTTCTGTGGCACAAGATATAGGATTTGTCATTATTTCTGTCACCTAGACTTGTGTTTCTTTTTGGATACCTATCTGAGAATTTTTCTTCCAGTGATAGAGGATTTTTTGCCATAGCTATGGGAACAATTTGTCTGGCTTTAATCATTACTTAAAAAATGACATGTTCTTGATGCATATCAGGCTTTGACTTTTCACAGAATGTTATTATGCCAGTTGGGTATGAGACTGAACATACCTGATTTAATGTCTATGTGCAATCTTTTGGGCAGTCTAGGTTATCCTTGCTCTGTATTTGGAGTTTCTAAACCAATGGAGTTTTCGTGCTGCAAGTTGGATCCTCCAGTAGTTTTAAGAACTTATGATAGTTCTGATTATTATTTGATACCTCAGTATTCTTCTTCACATGTGGATACCAGAACTGTGTAAAGTTTTGCTTGTGGCTGCACTGGCGATTCAATACAGTGGTAGTGCATCTCGTTTCCTCCAACCTGACATTCCCCACTTCAAAAGTTCAAAGACCATTGTCTTTCTAGGTCTTCATCATCATCATTTTTTTTTTTGAAAACTAGGTTGTTAAGTTTGCCTTGTAAGTTTAATTGTTAATCTAATGGCACACAACACTGAGACCTCATGTTCCCTGGTGCTGTTTGCTTCTCCAGACAGATGTCATCATACCCACACTCTTGTCACTTCCTACTTGCCGTGCTGAACTTGTCAGTGTCACAACACCGCGGTGCTTGTTATACCATTTTTTCCTCATACCAGGTGCTTCTTGATCTGGTAACATATGGCATAGTAACCAGAAGTGTCAAAACGAAGAATAGCACTTAACTATCCTTTTATGGATTGGAAGATGATGGAAAGGAGTGCTGTGAGAGCTGTCTCCCCAGAGGATGCTTTCTCCACTGTTAGCATGGTTTTGCATATCCCCAGTGGCATTTCTTGGGCTTTCTCATGGTGCGTGCATGCCCTGTTTTTGAGGGGGTAAAAATAGTAGTTAATTATTTGTTTACAGAAGACAGCAATTTTAAAATAAAGTCAAGGAAGCTGAATATTGGTTGAAAGAACTATTTGGACAAAATAATCAGTAAATTTTTCATACTCTAATTTTTTGTGAGTTAGTGCTTTTCCAGGTAAATCCTCTGTCTTATGATTTTTTTTCATTAGATGTATGATTTTATTTTGACAGTATTGCAATGCATGTTTTTTGCTGATGATAGCTTTCCTTCATGTCGTCAGCAGTCTTTATTTTTTTCTCCATCTAGGTCATTGCTGAACACTCCAAAGCCAAGAACTGATTGCCAAAGAACGCTGTTAGAAATACATTCACTTGAGGATCCTCATTTAGCTATATTTTGAATTTGGCTCCGTCTTTAGCTGTTTTTTCAATGCATTTTATTTTTTTAATTGTAATTAAACCAGTGCTGCCTCCATTAGAACATTGCTTTGATGCTGCTAATATTATGACGGAAACTTGTGATATCAGAACCTAGCAGGTTTTCTGGAGGAAATTTGGTTTTTTTTATTAAATGCATGCTGATTGGTATTATTTATCTTGCTTTAAATATCTTTTTTTGTGTAAGAGTATACTGTATCAGTTGTTATATCAAGCATTGGATATACTGGGAAGTGTAGGCTATTAACTAGGCTGTTGCATTTATAATTTTTCAAATGCTGGCATAGTGCAGCTTTCTTCAGTGTGGGAACTTTTCCATTGCTTTTGTTGGAAAGGAGCTGGATATACCAGTATTGACAAACGTTAGCATTTTGTATCATCCACCATGTGTTGGTGAAACCTGACAGTTTTGCTGGTACTGTCCTGATAAAGTTGCAATTTTAAATTTGGAGTTCTGCTCTTCAAAATAAGAGACAGGACTGCACTGATAACATAGTTTTAATTGCTTTATGCGTAGTGCTTGTTTCAGTATCCTTCCCCAAGCTAAATGCAGTTACTCTTGTGTGTGTTTCTTAGTCCAGCACACCCACTCTGGAGTGTTGTACAGCATTTGGTGATCAGTTGGATGTTTGTCAGTTGAAATCTCTATATTAATATTTTTCTGTGGCTTTGAATAAGTTCATCTATATCAAGTACTTATTTCCCAGTGTCATGGGAAATGGCTTTGATTCCACTACACAGCCGTTTACCCTTTGCATTATTAAGACTTGCACCTTATGTAGTGTGAATTTCAGACTTGCTTTATAAATAAATCTTTGCAATAATGTTTATTTTATTTGAGAAAGGACTTGGAGCACAGTTAAGAATTGTTACAGGACAACTTGTCTAAGTGATTCAACAGAATATTTAAAAAGAGAGGTGCATGAATATAAGCTGTGGTTCCATGTTGATAAAGCTTCTGCATTTACCTCATGTACAGGATTGTGATCCACGCTGCCACTTAGAGCTATATTGTTATGTCTTTCATTGAGATAGGATGATGCTTTTATATAAGAGACATATACACACTGTGCTAAAATCTATGCACTGAAGTTAGAGTGATGTGTTTAACCTCAAAGGAGAGACATGTGTGTACTTTTCTAGCTTTGGAATATGCAGAAGACTTTCCTAGTGGAACGTGAACAGTTTAAGCTAGCACAGGCAAGACCAGGTATTCTGCTGGTATACTCGTTAACTTTATAAAATTATAAAAAAAAATGAGGTAAAAGGGAAAATCACCAATTTCTTCTTTGTTACTGTTATTTGGAGCTGGCAGGAAAATGAAGAGTTGTGCATGATTTCTGCATACTTCTTTTATCATGGTAATAGGAGGAAGATAATGAACTTGATCGTGGAGAAGATGTAGAAGTGTAGGCAACATGGAGAGGCAAAAAATGCGTTAACCATTGCTGCAAGCATTTCTGCATTTTGTGCTTGCACAAGAACCTCTCCTGAATGTGTTTGGTATTTTATTTTTGATGCCTTATCACAGTAAGCTTTTTATAGAAGCCTATTCTCTTGAAAATGGAATAGATTTCCTTCTTTTTCTTTTCTTTTTTTTTTTTTAGCTGGAAGGTTTACCTTCTATACAATATGTAGTGTGAGGTTTGCGTTTGATTTTTTTCCCTTTTCCTTTTTTTCTTCTGTTGCCTGTTTTATCTTACCTGGTTAGTAGGCTTTGAATCTGTGACTATTGGGTTCATGTCTCAAACTTGATCTTCTTTTTATTATCCAACTGCAAGGAAAGGGTAGTTTGGCAGGGAAGAAAAGATGTAGATAGTTGGAGAGGTTTAGAAAAGGAGTTAAAACTTCTGGAGGAGGATTGATGGAGGGAAAGGGAGCCATGGAAAGGGAAGAAACAGATGAGAGAACAGAGTAGGTACTGAATTGAAGACAGCACTAGGATAGGCCTTTACCACTTCTTACAAAAATAAAGAAGAAAGTCTGGTATTCAAATCAAGTCCTGGAAACCCAAGTGAGATAATTTGCTGTTATTTATTAATTTTAATACAGCCATTAGGAATGGCAGACAAGGAGTGTAGAGGAGATTATTATTTTCCAAATTGCAGAATGTGTATTGCAATGAGGACTTTTCTGGTTTTGCTTTCTTTCTTCTGCCACCTTCTGTAGCTGAGCTTGTTTCGCATCAGTCATCTGTGAGCCTGACTAGCAGCCAGAGGAAGCTGCTGACAGTGTCCATGTGGGTATAAATTAACGTGCCAGTCTTACCTTTGCCCTTTTAAACACAATATTGTTGCTTTGGGAATTCAAGCATTTGTGATGGTGAAACTGTTATCCTGTTAAAGGTTGTAAGTATTGTTCCTTTATTTTTGGTTAAAATGATGGGGATCTGGATCTTGGTAGAACAGTATTTTTAGAAATGTATGTAAGCAGCGCCTAATGCAGAAAGGTCTTTGGAAGTAATTATTGCTTATAAAGCTAAATACGCTTTCTTCAGAAGGAGCAGGGCTAATATGCTCGTATCTCACAACATATTGATGAAACCACCCTCTCATGGACTCTGTGGACTCTGTACATATGTTTCTTAGAAACAGTGTTGACAAGGTGCTCTGTTGTGAAGCTAGCAACTGTCAGGATAAAGGCTGAGCAGAAAATTTTAAACTTTTCATTGAATTTATTGGTTTGAGAGTAAAGGCAAGGCAAACCCTATTGGACTGTGAAGTTTTGGTACAGAAAGCTGAAAAGTGCTGAGACTCCTAAGATGATGCAGCATGTACGAAAAGTCTGTTTTCTGCAAAGCTTGCTTTGAGCTGGTTGAGGTGGAGAAGAGAAGGAAGTGAGACAGCATGCTGATCTTGCAAGCAAGCAAGATCCTTACTTTGTTTATGGTATTTTCTTCCGTATCATGTATAAAGAAAATACTGCATGGTCTTAGATATGTTAATTCTTTCCAACAAGGGTCTTCTAGACTATGGATTAAAAAAAAAATAAAGGCTCAGTAGCTGGGAGGAAGATAAAAGGAACATAAAACTGAGAACTTCAAAAATTCCTGCAGCAAGGCCTTAAATTGCCTTTTGCTTTTTTATTTTTTCTTCTGCATAAGTATATATTTTAAATACTCGCAAAAAATGGCATTAGTGTTACATATATGAGTCCTCAGCCCCTTGCATATCAGAGTGGAATGAAGAGTACTTGTTGAACAGGTTCTGTCAGTGAAATAGTGTTTTGAATGAAAATTGCACTTGGGACAAATGCCAGCATTCATGTGGCTCAATTTTGAGAACCTAGGTGATAAATCATCTGCATCTTGAAAGTGAAAAATAACAGCTGCTATAAGCACTACAGTAAAACACAAGAATGGATTTAAAAGCAGTTGTTTTATTTCATCAGCTTGTACAAAAATTACTGTCCAAGCAGATGTGTTTGGAAAGCATTTGTCTTCTAGAAAGTATGTGATAGTCCATATATTCACTTAGAATATATCATAATAGTTTGTGTCTAGAACAGCTATAGAGAATGTGCGCTTGGTGAATGATGCACCCTAAGTTTTATTTTTTGTCAGAGAACTTTACAAAATTTGAGCAAGCCTCAGATGTGATGCTTACAGTACTGAGCTCAGAGGAAGAGATGTTTGATCCCTAACTGAGCACATCTCTCCTCATCAAATCATTACCAGATGTAGTATATATCTTACTTTTCTTGATGTAAAACTGAGGTCTACAAGTGGCTGTTGTTGACAAGATAGTATTCAAGTCTAAACATTATTCTTTCAGTTTACGGGAAAGATTATTATATCTTGAGGTCTCTTGTTCCTTGATGATTTTAGCTGTGGCCTAGAAAATAGCATTGAGCTGTTGCTGGCTCCTGGCAATGGTTCTTGCTGAGGACAGGGCATTGCAAAACAAGGATGAGCTATGAAGGTCTGGCAAGGAATCATAGAATCATAGAATAAGGAAGAATAAGGAAGTCAGTGAACTGTGATGCAGCCCTGATAAAACTTTGCTGACTCAAGGCAGCTAATTGAAAATTTATGCTATAAATATCTGTCGATGGGATGTGGTTATGCTTTGAACCCCATTGGATTGCATTACTGTAATATAGTATGGTCAGTATCTTTCTCTTGATGTGTTCTTATTCTTAAAAATCTGGTTTCAAAAAAATAGCTTCTGAATATTGAAAAGATGTTAACTTGAAATCTAGTGGATCTAAAAATAAACTAGTAGTAGTTTTGGATATACTTGAAACTTGTTCTGCTGTTTTTAAACATATAATGGTAATAAGTAAAGTGTGCGCTTGCCAGTCCCTAACATAATGTCTGTTGAGAAGAATATTGCTTGTGTAGTATGGTAGTCTTTACTAATACAGTTCCTGTTGTAGCAGATTTTCCTGTAAAAATTCCATGGATTTACTTTAAGCTGGCTGTGCAGTCATACTGTACTTCCCATCCATCGCCACCCATCTGTTGCCAGTGCCTCTGTTCTGTTTGGTTTGTTCAAGCTTTCTTGGACACTCTAAGGAATTTCTATAATTTCATATGCTGTTTATAAAAACTACAACTATAATTGATGAAAATCCTGTCCAGTTAAGTCTGTGCGTACATTTTACTTAATGCTTATCAGGCTTCATATAGTATGCTTGCAATTGTTCCACACCCAGTAACGAATGCAGTTTAGTGTGTCAAGTAGATTTGTCATTGTGGAGATAATGAAATGCAAGGGATCCAGAAATTGCTGGTAAAAAGTATGGTTCATATTTTTCCTTTCGTTTTCTTCTTTTCTACTTCTCCCTTTTTCTTCCTCTTTGGTATAGCACTTCAGTCCAAATGTGCTTTCGAGCCATTTTTCAGAATATCCTCTTCTTTCAAGTTCCAAATATGCAATTGTTGAGGGGAAGGTTAGTAGCTTCTTGAAGAAAACTGACGTGGAGGTGGTTCTGTCTAGCTGGATCATTTCACTCCTGGATGAGAAGAACTCAGATAGAGACTGGAAAACCAGAAACTTCAAATTCCTCAGTTCTGACATTAAATGACTTGCTAACAGGACTGCTAGTTTCCCCCAACTCCCCCAGTTGTTACGTCTTGATAGTAAAAGACCCTAGTGAAAATGTAATTAGACTAGGAAAGTGATAATTTCGCTGGTACTCATAGCCTTCTTTTTAATTAAGGTAACTAATTTAGACCTGATAGTCGTAAGGAGTTATGAGACTGGCCAGTATCTTGAAGCAAAGAATTGATTGTAGTTAGTAAGCAGTGGATAAACTTTTGGTTATGACAACCTCATTCAGTGGCTCTGTCCTTCCAGGGTGTCAGAGGTTTGAATTGCAAGAACCGTGTTCAGTTCTGGGCCCCTCACTACAAGAAGGATGTTGAGGCTCTGGAGTGAGTCCAGAGAAGAGCAGTGAAGCTGGTGAAAGGGCTGGAGAACAGGCCTTATGAGGAACGGCTGAGAGAGCTGGGGTTGTTTAGCCTGGAGAAGAGGAGGCTGAGAGAAGACCTCATTGCTCTCTCCAACTACCTGAAAAGAGGTTGTGGAGAGGAGGGAGCTGGCCTCTTCTCCCAAGTGACAGGGGACAGGACAAGAGGGAATGGCCTCAAGCTCCGCCAGAGGAGGTTTAGGCTGGACATTAAGAAAAGAAATTTCATGGGAAGGGTCATTGGGCATAGGAACAATCTGTCCGGGGAGGTGGTTGAGTGTCCACCAGGTGGTGGTTCCCTGGAGGTGTTTAAAGGATGAGTGGACAAGGTGCTGAGGGGCATGGTTTAGTGATTTATAGGAATGGTTAGACTTGATGATCCTGTGGGTCTTTTCCAACCTGGTAATTATATGATTCTAGAAGGCTTAGACGGATGCCGTTTGGGCACAGAGTTTCAGGTGGGATTCTCTGAGTTGGAGTACAAGCCACAGCAAATAGCTGGACCTTCTAAGCAGACTGTGGCATCTTACAACTGTTAGCCTCATAACTGGGGTTCTTGTATTTCTCTATGCTAGTTTTTAAATGGAAGAATTAAAGCCTTGAGGAAAAGGGCTGACTAGATGCCAGATACGGTCTTGTGCTGAACAAACAGGTTAGCAGTTGAACATTAAGCTTTTCTGTAGGATCAGATAAATTATATGAATCTACTAGTCCTCCTTCCCATCTTTTAAAGATCTCTTTCCTTTCCCATTCATTTGATCTTGCTTTTGATACTGTGACAGCAGGTGTAGGCAGAGTAGTGCTATAGAAGGTGGATAGTAGAGGAGAAAGCATTTCAAAGCAAGGAGATCAGATATGAAAATGTTACATGCGCTTAAAAATTAGAGATGGATGAGCTGTGACCTCAGGTTCCAGAGAGGAAGCCTTACAAAACCGTTTTAGGTTTTGTTCCCCTGAAGCTTAAAAATTGATTTTTCAGAAGTGACATTTGAACAGATTGAACATGGGGGGTGTGGAATAGGTGTCTCAACTGAGGGAACCGGAAAGCTTAATGGGACTGTCAGTAGTAATAGAGAAAGCAGCTGGTATAGGAAAAAATATAGTGCAGTTTCTCACAGACTGCTAGTTTGAGATGGTGTCAGGACATCAGGAGCAGATGTCTGAGAGACTGAAAATACCTACGCTGCTCATGTTGAGTTTTAACTTTTATTAGATAAATCCCTCTACTGGATTTAATTACCAGAATGCTGAATTGCATGCTTTTAAAAAGGAAAATATCAAAATTATGAAACTGTAATTTGATTCTGTAAATGTGAAAACTACTGGATCTCTGCTGTGGCAATTTATTTATTACCTCTGCTTGTTTTGTGCTTCCATTTTTGTCCCATGTTATCCCATCCTGTCCCCCATCTGTCCTCTGTTCCCCTACCCCTCCTTTTTCTCCTCCTAATAGATTTGTCATCTATTAGGTACTTGAATTAATTGTGATGGATCTGTTCTGTTTTAGGGAGTATTTTACACTTAGGAATTGTGTCTGTGTCGTTTCACCCCCCCCCACCCCCCGGGCCCCTTTGTATACATTTTCCAGCACTGGCTTCAGAGATTCATAAGTTGTGGCTTGTTTATACTGCTGAAGCTAAAAATGACCATTCTGATGGAAAAACTGACAAAAATTCTGTTTCTTGAAATCCCTGCTACTGAATTTCTTCTTGAAATTAATATTCTGTATCTGTTTCCTTCTCTTATGTTGTTTCAGGGACTGTATATGAGGCAAGCTGGCTATTTAACAGCAGGTGGGGGGTTTACTAGAGAGTCTAAGGAAATGCTTAAAATTATTGCTAGTCTGTATTTAGGTTGTGTACTCGTTTTTTTTTTTTTTTTTTTTTTAAATCCTTTTACTATGCTGTCTGCTTGTCACTGCTCAGAGCAAGATGGAAAGCAGAGAGTGCCTTGTCAAATGCTGCAGTGCAGGGCCAGTGGGAGTACTGAGGAGTGCACTGAAGGCAGGGAGTAGGGTACCAAAGAGCACTGCAGAGCAGCAGTGACCTTCATATGTCAAATCTCTCTTAAGAAACAGGACTTGCAGTTTGTGTTCCCTAAAGTAGAGGAGTCATACTTCTTGACAATGTTATCTTTTGATAAATAGTAAATTTTTACAAGCAGCTATTAAAAAAGATGCATCTCTGTAGTTCCACTTTTCAGCTAGGATTGACATTTGTTCTGGATTTTTTTTACCTCTGTTTTATTGCTTGAGCATTTGTGATTATTATTTGGGTGTCTCTGAGTTATTGTTTTTGAGCAAGGGGAGCAGTAATTGTATACATTGTGAAGCCCTCTGATCATACCTTGTCTATTTGAGGTACCAGATGGAACAGTATCTACTAAGATTGTTTGCAGTTGCTAACACTTGGTAATAACTAAAAGAAAACTAAAACCAAGTGGTTAAATATAGAAGTACTTAGCACAGTAGAAGAAATATTACAACTTGATGGTTTTTTCCCATCACATGGAGAAAAGCCTGCTGTTCTGCTGTAATGTAATTGATACTTTAGTTTTACCAAAAAGAGGAGAGCACAAACCTGACCTATAAAAATCTGTAGTTGAACTAAAAGCAGGATTTTAAAGATATTTTGTCTCATTAAGTTAATTCATTGTTCTGTAGTTTGATTTCCTGCAGGCAGGTGATTCTGCTTTATGCCATTGATAAGCAGTAATGTCATGTTTACAAGAAATTTGTTCTGCTATCATATTGTTATTTGCATTATTTAATAACTATGTACTATTTTATTGTAAAAGTAAAGAATTTAAACTTCTCTTTTGAAGCCAGTAGTTCACACTTGTTCATAGTTCAGGAGTCCATAATTACAGTTACGGCAAAGGAGCTCTTCATTTGTGTGGGAGGGAGGATTAGATCAGCAATTCCTGAATTGCTTCTCTAACTAATATGATTGTAGCAATAGAGATGACAGCAGAAATAATGTTAGCTTTTAAAAAAGTAACTAGTGAGTTTGTGACTTTTTTGTAGAACAGACTGATTGCTTTTGTATGAAGAACGATGTCAAATTTTATTTAAAAGTACCTATTTACCAGCTGATCAGCCAGTGTGACTCTTCTCATTAATTCAGTAAGATGTAATAAGTAATTTGACAGAAGTCTGTGCAATGTGACGTAATGCAGAAGGCTCCTGAAAAATACAATTTTTTTGTGATTTTAAAACAGAAATTACTATAGTAGTGAGTACAGTAGGAACTGGTTTGGGAGGACTGCTGGTGCAGGGTGTGGAAATTGTTCTTACTATCTATGTTCTTTGATCGTCTGTCTGAGATTCATATTAGTGAAGTAACTGTTAGAGGCTGTGTTTTCAGCCTGGGAGAAAGTTGTTGTATGTAATTGCACAAAAACGTACTTTGCAGTAATTTGGAGCAGTTGAAAGGTGGTAACAGGGCATCTAGTGAGCGTCTCTGTGAGCTGGACAAGCTCTCAAGTCAGGACTGCCATGTACAATGACTAATGTGTGCAGCCTTGTTGTGAATGAGTGGAATGCGCCTCACCCAAAAGAGAAGCAGCAATATCTTTTATTGAGGTAAAATAATAAATTGTCAGAGTTGAATAAATTCGATGGAATTTAACAAAGTTTAACAGTGGTTTAACAAGGTTCAATAAGTTTTGGGTGGCAAGGTTCATCATGTTAATTGCTGCATGGAAGAAATATACAAAGGAAAATTGAGTTAGAATTGTGTTAAAATGATTTACACAGAGACCAGAGATGCAGAGAGTAAGGAAGACCCTCCCATTGCATTGTGAGGTTCAGAGTAAACCCCCTTGCTTTCTGAACACACTATCGGTCACTGAGGATTTTTTGCAGGTAAGGGACACCTTCACCTTGGTTAAGGAAAGATCACTTGGTCTCGGGTAAGGAATGTCAAACCTTGAGAGGCATCCTGTTCAAGGGGAGAGTCACCTGGCACGCAGATCAGAGAGAGCTCAAACTGGGCCTGTCTTGATGGCGGCATTCATAGAGTGAAGTAGTTGTTTGCCAGTCAGTGAGGTAAACATCTTCATCTTAGCTCTGGTAGCTTGTTCAGTACTTTGGTTGTCTTGCATTTTTGGATTTCAAAAGTACCTTTTGAAATGTTTTTCTGAGGCACCTCCACTGCCTTGTATGCGAGCCAGGAGCTTTCCAGCTTGCAGGTTCACCACAGGGCACGAGGTCTCTTGCTCCTTTGTCATCCTGAAACAAAGTGCAACTGAGGTAGAGTGTGTCCATTACAAACCTGCAGCTGAATATATTGACCGATGGCGTCCATGTAATGCTTGTAGCTACAGGGGAAATGGATTTACTGGAAGTCTGACCTGGTTGCATCCTTAGCTAACTACAACTCTTATTATTGTATGTTATACTAGGATGTGGTGCTGAGCACTGCTTCTGGACGGTGATGGGGACAAAGAAATGAAGATGACAGAGCAGTAATTTTGATGTGACATTAAATAGAGGAAGCCCGGTTCAGCTGAACTAGTTTCTTAAAGTGCAAATCAAGTTCTCCCTTAAGGAGGGAGGGTGAGAAATGATAACTGATTTTCAGTTGTGCTTTCCAAGGGCAACTTTTATCACTTGGCCCAGTTTTATTGATGTGACAATTTACTGAGATTTTGGGGAACAGTTGCTGTTTATCTTGCTCCATTGTTAACTGTGGTGTAAACATGCAAGACATTGTATTTTTCTCTAAGAGCGATGTAGAAGTTAAAGGACTCATCCGATGTTTGGAATTTTATATACTGAGAAGTACTGGGGCTACTTTGTATATTTTCTTCAATTATGTAGTTCTGAAGTGGAGTTCTTCACATAGAATGCTAACAATTCTAAGAGTCTGTCTGATTTCCTAAAACTTCATTCATGGAAATGTATCAAATGTAAATCCGATTAAATATAATTTTTGGAAGGGTTTTAGCTTTCAGAGGAATGTCATGTTCTTTAGTCTCTCATACCAGTAACTTGTACAGAATGAAATATCTCTTGATTTTCTTCCAATTAAGTGTTGGTAAAGCAGATTAGGAGAAGAAAATGTAAAAGTTATTGCATAGAGTTAAAAAAATGAACATGGCCTATTTCTATTTGTAAGCTTTTATAATTTAATAGTTAGGAATCATTTTCTGTATTCCTTTTGTTGTCTGCTGATATAATTAGCATAAATGTATTTTTTGGCTTGAGTCAAGATGGTAGATGGTGTCTAAAATGACCTCCTTTACTTTCATGGTAACTTGCTTTCATGAGACCAGAACAGGAGCCACTGTTTCTCCTCCCTCTTTCTGAGTGGGCACACCCTCTCCCAACTGTCTGTACCTTCTGTGTTTTCCCCCTGGTTTAACAAATTGAATTAGTTCCCACTTAGTTTGATGAGCATTAATGAAGACCCAAGGGATGTGTTGTGGCTGTGCAGCAAGGGAGGAAGGAGAGAAGAGAAGCAGTTGTGAGCCCTAAGTCTGGATGAGGTTTTACAATCAACTGGGCTGTGGACATGGGGTGTTATTCCAGGAAGTCTAGGGGAAGCTGAAACTAGTGTTTCTAGGCTGATAGGATGGGAGAAAAGCATCCTAGGTGTTTCATATGTCACAATGGAATGAAGAGGATGCTTTTTCTGCCTACCAGTTGCCTTTAAGCACAGCAGAAGTGATATGACTAGATTTGTACGCAGCATGGTTTAGGATGTTGAACATACAAAATACAGTAGATTTGCATTTTCACTTGTAGGTTTACTTTTTCCATATACATATGTTTTCGTATTTATAGGTGGTAAGGCAGGATGTCAAGAAGATGGTATAAGAGAGAAATTAATGAGAAAAAATTAGTACTGTGGTTGTTTCTCTCTAATTGAGAGAAAACCCAAACCCCATAGCTATCAGTTATCATCCTTAGCAGTGCTGGATATAGAAAAGACCAACTGAGACTAACAGAAGCATTAAAATTCTTCTCTACAGTTTTATGCCTGCTGATAATTCCAATAAAGCGTTTTGTCATTGAAATAGCCCTCAAAGGGTTCAAGAGATTAATGAAATCATGATTCAGAAATTAAGAGCATGTTGTCAACAAAAGGAGAGCAACCTCCTTATGCGCTCCTTGCTGCCGATTCCCTCTCACTATGCCATGACTCTGATGTCCTGTTGATTGTGGGGCAGTGGAATTCAGCTCACTAAAATGGCAGAAAATGAACCAGGTTAAAGAAGATGGGAATACTTTAAGTATATATTAGCGTTGATATCTTTCTTGTTAAGTGCTTCATCTTCAAAGTATTACAGCTACATCTTTGCTGCTTCCAGTATGTGCTTGCTTAGTCTACTGAAACTACACAGCTATTGGGAGAAAGTGTAATGCTCTATGTAGCTTGAGAAAGATACGAATGAGGTAGTTTTGGTGAGAAGTAGCAAAAACCCAATCTTCACTAACATAATAATTAGTCCTAGTACATACAGTCCAGTGAAGAAGAGTGTTTTGATCTGGATGATGGCTAAAGGTTTAGCTAGTAAAGGGCGCTGTTCTTGACTGTAGTAGCGTATCAAATAATTCTTCAGATTTATATTTACTTAATTTTGGATAAATTTACAGAAAACCTTTTGGCATGTCTCCTTCATTCTGCCTCTTCATTTCATAGAATCATAGAACAACCAGGTTGGAAGGGACCCATCGGATCTTCTAGTCCCACCATTCCTATCAACCATTCCTATAATTTCCTATCTAAACTACCCCTCACTTGTGGTCATAATAAAACTGACATTATCTCTTACTTTAATTAATTTTCAGCAACATCATTCTATTTCTTTGAGCTTACTGTCAAGTTTTTCTTAAAATAGTTTAGGAATCCTACCTAATTTTTCATACTTTATGTTTAATAATTAAAAATGAGGGAAAAGCTAGTAAACAGTGAAGAAAGGTTTGTGATTTAGTTTTTTTGTTCAGTTATACTGTAGGCATGGTGTTAGGCTGACAGTTGGACAGGATGATCTTAGAGGTCTCTTCCAACCATAACAATTCTATTATGGTATGGTTTTATTATAATGCAGATCTTATTGCATAGAATTTATAATTCACTTGCATGATGTAAGATACCATTCCTGTGACTTTGGGGTTTTTACAGTCTCTTACAGCAACAAAAATGAATTGGAAGGCACTGCCAAAACCGTTTTGCTTGCATTGACTTTTTATTTATGTGCAAGTCAAGTCTCTGAAGGTCCCCGAGTTACAACTGGTCCGTACATGTTTAAGCAAGATCCTGTGGCTGTTGAATATGGGACCTTATTCACCTGTGAGGAATAGACAAGTTAGGGTTCACCTATATAGCTAATTTCCCTGGCTTTTAGCTAGGAGACATGCAGCCCAAACATTTGGGGCTGAGATAACAGATTGCTTTTGTCTGTGTAATTAGCTCAAGATATGACTTGAATGATGTTCGTAATTTCCTTTCTGTCACTGTTAAATTGAGTAAAAGCAGCATTTAAAGTAACTGAACTACTCTAGAGCTACTCTAATTGAAGCTAGAGTAGTCTTGCAATTTAAGCTACATTTGCAAACTGTTTTATGGTCTGATTACCTGAACAGTTTACCTGATATTTCCACCAGGAGGTGTTTGGGACATCCCTTGGTTTGTCATCCAGCATTTGACTCTTACTCACATTCAGTATTTGTGCTGTTGTTCGGAGTCACCCTCTATGCCTTTGTTATTTGTATCATTAATATTTCATTCTCTGAAAGTGTTTTATCTGCAGGTGAAATCCTGACTTACATCAAGTCTGTTATAAAACCTCAGGGTCTTATTGGTTGTCTTATAGCATGTTCTGTATACAGTTTGTAATTCTTGGCAGCACAAGAAGGCTCTTAAAATCTGCAGAGGTTTGATATACGAAGGTGCTTTCCTTAGATGGAACATAATATCCAATAACAGCAGTGCTAGGTTGAGTTAGGGTTAATCTGTGAGTGAGGAATACAAGCTGTTGGGGAAGAGAAAGGAAGAGTTAGTTGGGAGGTGCTAGTCAAAGGAACATAAACCAACTTTACCTCTGCAAATAAGGGTCCGATTCATCATTGGTACACAGTAAGAGGGAAGTTATAAAGAAAGCTTAGCATGAGGCTGTTGGAAGCTTCAGTGAAAACCAGTTTATCAGCAGTCTTGTGTCATATAAAGTGCTGATTTCTCTTTGGTTGGGAAATGGAGTTGGTGTGTGTAACTAGTTGTCTCTTGTACATCTCCTGTAGCTTGTTTTAGAATTGTATAGAATTTGGTCTTTCTAAAGCTTGAGTCTTTTTATTACATGCAAGTTGTTAGAAATTGCATGGAGGCTCTTTATTCTTGTTTTGTTTTAGGTCATAGAGTGGTATGGGTCAGACAGGGCCTTAAAGATCACGCACTTCCAAGCCCACTGCCATGGGCAGGGACACCATCCACTAGATCAGTTTGCTCAAAGCCTCATCCAGCCTGGCCTTGAGGACTTCCAGGGGTGAGGCATCCATGGCTTTCTTGGGCAACCTGTTCCAGTGCCTCACCACTCACAGTAACAAATTTCTTCCTAATATCTAATCTAAATCTAGATCTTGGGTTTTTTCTTCTGAAAGAAAATGTTCTTCCCCACCTGGAAGTTCTCTTTTTAGTCTGTAACCTGAATCAAACTGTGTAGTATAACAGCATTGCCAGAATTAAGATTGCACTGACACATATATCCCCTGATTCATGTCACTGCTAGACTTTTCTCCCTGATCCGCAATACAAAAACTGGAATCTGCTTAATTATTAAGTAGTAGTGAATTTAGAGCAAATAAAAGGAAGGTAGTAAGGACTGGAAACGACACAAAGTAGATTTGGGCAGCCAGCCAGTTCAGTGGGCTGTGAGCAGTAAGTGCTTTATCAATGTCAGCCACGGACCTTTTGTTTGTGTTTGCCCCTAAATTGCAGTTGTTACCCCTTGATGTAGTCATGTTGTCCTAAGCCTAGACTAGTATGATCAAAGTACTTTTCCACAAATACGTATGTATTCTCAGCCTGATGGGTAAAAATGGATGCATTATTGTTAATTCCTATTTTTCTTCCTTCAGTCCTAAAAAGCCATCCTTGAGGAACTCTATCTGACATTAGAAAGCTAATATGAAATATTTATCTTTACCATACTTTATTTTTACTTAAATAAAATTTAAGTCAGTGTGTCTGTTTGCTGACTTTATAGAGTTTCAGACCATTGAAAGTAACTGGCATGACAGGAGTGGATGAACTGATGAGCTGGTTAGTGGCAATTGTAGCTTCTGCAGATCTGAGTACAGTGTGATGTTCTGGTTCATAAAATGGGCTTACTTGTAAACTTAGATTGACTGGGACTTGACAAATAAGGAAAGGAGATTTCTTTATTTGTGTGGGAGTTCTGTGTATATTAAAAATCATTATGGGCATAATGATCAATAACAACTAGTCCATCTATTAGCTGTGGATAATACTTCCTGTGTTTCTTATCTCATTTTAGATGTGGAATGCTTCTAAAAGTAGCCAACAAATTGTAGTTCACTTTGACGGATATGTAATTATAATAATGCAGAGAAATTACTGTTTTAAAAATCCAGTTTTCATTCAGATGAGTCAGAAAAGCTCTTAAGGAATACTGCAGTTCCTACATTTTCTTCTGCTAGAGAATGATAAATTGAGGAACATGAAGCAATAAAGGACATTAAACAGTTACTGAAATGTAAGCATGTTCTCCCAGCCACCTGTCTTTAAATTACAACTTTAGAGATGATTTTTAATAATGAAGTGCTTGACTGCCGAATGTGTATGCCATGCTTTATCTTTATAGCATGAATAATTCCACTAATCTTGCAGCTCAAGGTAAAGTGGAAAAAAAAAAAAGGATTAAGCAGTTGCATAAATGTCATCTCCAAGATGGCCTGATAAGGTGTGGTTTCCTAAAAATGAAATATTTCTATATGACATCTCATTCAGCTTCTAGAACCATAAAGTTTGCTTTTCTTCGACACAGTCGTTTACTTTCTATCCCATATTTTTTATCCAGTTTTTAAAATGACATTTTTAAAAAAAGAGAGAATTATAGATTAGTTTGATGCTTTATTCTTGAAAATGTCCTCTTTCTGAGGGTTATGGAATCACTGAAGAACAAACCCTGGCAGTGACTTGAGGCAGATTGGAATGTATTGAAATGAGCATGTGTTTGAAAAGTTGGAAACGTTGAGAGTGAAATGGTAGAACAAGAAGATAGTGAAATTCTTAAGCTTCTTCTGTTCTTGCACTAATCGATGCTGAAATGTGTAGTGGATGTATTTGTCACATTGTCTGCAATAATAAATTCAGCAGTCTGAGAAGGAGAAATACAAGAATTGCTACTTTTCTAATCAGATCTGAAAGGTGCTGTTGCCTATCAAGGTTTTAAATCAGAGTGAAGACTTTGTGCTGTTTCAAATGAGTGTATTTTATCTGAACAATTTGCATTTTTGTGGTTGAAGCAAAATAAAAAGTAGATCATAAAATATGTATTGCGAGGCTGGTTTAGGAGAAAAGGTGTCTGAGGAAAAGCTAAAGTGGAGTTTAGAGAGAAAAGCTCCTCTGTCCATCAATGAGAAATCAAGTAGGAAAAAAATTTAAACAATCTGAAACCAAGGCTGGTCTCATGTTCTGCATCTAGAAGTAGTTGCTGTGTTAGGTCATCATGTAATGAAAATGATTTTATTGTTTGGAGATTATGGTTGGTTTTGTTAGTCAAAGAATTTGTCTGTGCTACTGTGCAGTATTTAGGCATCTATAACAGTTTTAAACAGAAGAGCTCTAGGAGTAGACAGAGTCCAACTGTGACACATGGATACCAGTGTAGGCTAGTTTATGAACCCAAGGAAGTAATGAAGGCAATTCTGCTTTCCAGAAGAGGTAAATATTTTAGCAGATTGAGTCTGTAATTGAAGATTTGACTGGGATTGCAGTTTTCCAATTGCAGAAGTCTTTGTATAAGAAACCCCTCCCACATTATGAATTTAAACTGGAAGTTGCACAAAATCTGTTCCAGAAAAGTTACATAACTGGGGAATAAAGTTGTGGGGAGAATTTAAATCAGTAAGAATAAATTATAAATTACAACATCCCCCCCCCCCCCCCCGATTATTTTGTCCAGTTTAGGAATAACAAAAAAATTTAGCTGTCTTTTTGAAGTGTCTTTTGGTAACAGTTATTTCATCATTTCTGTGTCGCATGAATTGTTTGTATGCCTAGGACAATATAACTTGACTTTGCTACCTCCTGTTTGATTGTTCTCTAAAGAGTAGGTTGGTTTTCATCACTGTTTATCTGTAAATTAATGACAGAAATACAACATCATGGGTAAATGTGTGCTCTGTGACCAAAGCCAGTGCAGAAATAAAGGAAAAGGTGGCAGGATTAATTAGTTCTAGAGAGGTTAGTGCTGGCAACTCCCTGGTGTGCAGAATAAATGACTTCTGTTAACAGAAGATAACCTGTCCCTCTTGATACAGTTATATGAGGCTTTTGAAACAGGACCCCTTACTGTTTTCTTACTTCTGTTCTGCTTTATATATATGTAATGCTTTTCTATCCTTGGTTAATGAAAGAATCTGGTCTCTATTTTTTCTGTGTGTTTCTGATGGTCTGAAATGGGTTATCAGTTGGTCTGTGATGCACGATAGTGTTCTTGAAAGTTGCTTCTGTTTCTTCTGTCTCTTTCTGTTCCTTCTGTCCCCCACACCTCTTTTGTTTGAATTCTTGTGCTGCTTGATTTGACATTTAATTCCTTTTTCCTTTGCCTGGATTTTTCTCTCCTTTTAGTAGTTTTCAGAGTACATTGTTCCTCTGCTTCTCTTGTGAGACAATTAGTTTTCTGTGCAGTCTGTGTATTTCTGTGATACCGCAGTGTGGAAGGTGTAGAGGGCAGTTGTGCATTAAACCACAACCCTTGAAAAGCTAACACTTGGTTCTGTGTGTTATGAACAGTGTCATGGTCAGGATGACTGTGGAATGTTTCTGAGCTCTCTCAAAGCACAGTAAAGCTATTTTGTTGATGTGTCCAGTTTTGGTTGGGCAGTTGGGGCCCATGTTTCTGCTGGTAATTCTATTTTCTCTTACAACTTTTGAAGTTGGTAAACTTAGAAATGTATTCATCTAGGACAGTGAAGAAGACAACGTACTCCAAGGATTGGTTATTTTTTCCTTTCTTAAGATTACTGCTTGAGTTGTATTTGAAATGTTGCATGATTTTACAGGCAACTGAAATGTCATCACGAGTACTGAAAACTGAGGGTATAAGGTGAATCATAATCTGTTTTTCTGAGGTTGCAAAAAAATAGATCCTGGTTGGCCCGAAGTTTAGCACTACTCCTGTAGCTGTGTGACAGAGATGTGGATTTGCAGAAGTTGCTGCTTTTGGGTGTTGCTGTGCTGGTAAAGGTCAATTCTGTCCTCAGATGGCTGGTGTCTGTCCCTGGGGCAGTTTTATGAGCATGTAAAATGCATCTTTATGGACCTTACTGTCATTCTGGGAGTGCTTAACTGGTCTAACATTGAGAAGTTTTTTGAGTTGAAGTGCTCATAATGTTTATGTAACTTAATAGATACTGTTCTAAAAGAGGAACTGTTTTCCCCAAATCCTTTAAGTCTTTATAGGAGAAGGAAAGATGATCTATTTGCCCTTCTTATTTTTTTTTAAATTGTTATTCCCCCTTTTGTTAATTTGAGAGTTGTCCTGCAATAACCACAATGATGATTTTTCAAGGCAGTAATCGATAAAAAATAGTTTGATAAAAAAGGCTGAAATAAGTGATTTATAACTGAACGATAAAAGGATGATAAAATTATAATGAACATGGTACAGGCTCAGAATGGACATCACTACTTGTAAAGCCTGAATTAGTTTGCTGAACCAAGGATATTGCTGAAAACCTGTCAGTGGGACAGAGAGAAACACTAGCTCTAGGGTTAAAAGGCTGTATCATTTTCTCAGGGCATGGCATGACTTCTGTCTAGTGCACTGCTTTTTCTCCTGAATATATAACAGATATTCCCAAAATGGACAAGGAAAACTGGGAATAAGCAAAATGAAAATTTACTATAGTATGTACAAGTTTGACTTGTTTTTTATAGTATGTTTTCTAATTCTGCTATTTTCACCTGCAGTAAAGTGCTCATCTCTCCCTACTAAGTGACCTCAAGAGGGAAAAAAAAAGTTTTTATAAGTTGGAGAGCAGTATTGGAAAATCATTTAAAAGTCAAAACAAACCGGACAGGTTATGGACTGGTGTAATACAAGTCAATAAAGTAATCATCTCAAACATTGACATTTTCCACTTAGGGAAATTTTGTTTATTTATTACTATTGAAAACACTATGGTGGTTGGCATTCAACTTGCTGTCTCTATAGTCTCTATTTTTTTTTTTTTTGTGAAAGTGAACTCTCTGGAGGGGCAGTGAAGAGATGCATTTCATGATTACAAAAGGGAGACTTTTAATTTGTTTAGTGAGGGAGGGAATGCAGAGGCACTGTGGGAGATGGAGTGAGGGCAGAAATGAGGGTTAGTAATGTGCTAACTTAAAATTATTAGGGCCAGGGGATATTAATCTGTGAATAATTTAAAGAGAATGTGATCTTTGTTCTGGTGTGATGACGATGACTGTAGAGTTATATGTAAATGTGGCAAAGGAAGGTTGCCCCAGCAGAATATTTGAAGCTCTGTAAATCTTAAGCAATGATTGCTTGCACCACAGCCAGGCTTATGTAGCAAGGACACCAAGAACTTCAGCAGGCTAGGAAGACTATACTGGGAATATTCTGTGATGGAAAAGGTTAGAGGTGTTCTGCATATGGGGATGCTGAAAAAGGACCAAGACAAAATACCACTTTAAAAACAGAGTCATAACTTGAGCAAATTTTGGGCTATACAAAACTACAGAAATCTGAATAATCAGTTTCTGAAATGATGTACACAAATTCATATGACCTATGGGAGATAATATGCATTCCAAATGCCGATATTAGTTGTATTAGCCAGATTGATAGAGTTGTTTTTCTTTAGTAGAAGTGAAAAGGTTAACCTGCATTTATGTAATCTTCACTCTTGCCTGTCATGAGTCATGGCAAACTTCATGTGAGCCAAGAAGTTGCTCTCTCCTCTTGGCAAAGAGTTAGTTTTAAATAATTGTTTTGTGTAATAGCATACACGATTTCCACAGGGAAATGGAATTCGAGATCTGTGCTATTGTAAAAGACAGTTTTACTGGGGGCAAGAAGTAAGTAAAAACGTTTGTTTCCTACTCGTGAGGCTGATGCTCTAAGTTTGAAACAGCTTCACTTTTGTACACTTGGACAATGCAATATGGTTTATTTTTGTTTGTATGATCTTGCAGTTCTAGCAGTTGATTTATTGTAGAATGCCTTGAGTTCATCAAAACTTAGTGAAGGAAGACTGAAGTAGGGTAGGCAAAGTTGTTTTGTTTTTGAGAGGAGCCCATTGCCCCTTCCCATCTCCACAGAGCTGTATTTCAGCAAAATTTTAGTGTCCTTGAAACAAGAAATGTTATTTGGCCTTGTAAGCTTAAATATGAATAAAAACTCTGATTTATTTTGAAACCAATTATTTCTGAATGTTTTCTGGTTGTAGTATATAAATCATTATCTTTCTTTGTTTCACTTTCTGAGACTTTCCTTGGAATCCTGCAAAACCAGTCCAAGAATAACAAGTATAGGATTTAGATCGTTATCAGTACCTTCCATTTATGATTTCTGTAGTACATCAGTTGTGTTCTTCGCCTGTGAAAATAGTCCTTGAAAAGTTTCAGGCAGAGTTACTATTCTTGCGCTTCCTTTTCTTTCCACCCATCTTTGCTTATCTTCCTTTTTTTTCTCTTCTATGTACTGTGTGATTCTGAATACACCAACCCACCTCCCTCCCCCCAATCTTTGTGGTTATTGGATTTTCACTGGCTGAGTATTTCCTGGTCCTAAATACGTGATCGGTAGTAAAATGGTTTATTCCTTATTAGAATTTGCTAGCAGAGTAGCAGGATGACCAAATAGAATTTAGACTTTATTTCTCTCTCCTCCTAACTGTGTTCTTACGTATGGATGTTCATACTTCCACTTCCTACCTAGTACTTATTGGGACCTGAATTTTCAGTTCCCTTGGCCAGTTATCAAAATTACACTCAACATCTGTATGTGAAATATTATTACAAAGATGAAAGTATCATGGTGTCTTTGATTGTGCTTATCCCTTTGCAAAAACAGTGTCACCTTTTCCAAAGACTGGTTATGCGGGATTAGCATGTCTTCCAAAGTGATAAATGGAAAAAAGTAGCAGGAGGCAAAAAATCCCAAAAGAAGCAGTCTGATACTTCTTCAGTGAAACCTCTTCAATTAAAACCTCCTTTCCTTGCTTTTTTGCCTTGTATGTGCACCTCGCCATTAACTGGAAAGAAACACGTGAAATAATAGCTCCCTTAAAAAACCTGAGCCTAATGATCAAAATAACAGTACCTTACAAAATGGAGTTCTTACAAAAACGGCTTTAGCCTCAGTTGTTAGTTTATCATCTTGGTTTAAGATCAGTCTGTGCTCTTCTTTGAGTAAACGTGTGAAAACCTCCTTAATAGAAATACTACATAATTGCCATTTCTTTGAACAGGTACTTTGTGCTGGACTTTGAGACGGGGATTCTGCAATATTTTGTGAATGAGCAAAGTAAAAACCAGAAGCCACGAGGAACGTTGTCTTTAGCTGGAGCTATAATATCACCCAGTGATGAAGTGCCACACATGTTGGTGGTCTACTCTGCTAATGGAGAGATGTATAAATTGAGAGGTACAGTGTTACTTAGTTGTTCTCTGCCATTCCTGTTTCTCTGCCTCTTCTCTCGTGTCTTATATTTCTTTTACTTCCCTATACTGTCAGAAAGTACTGATGGTACAGCTGTATCATTACATACTGGTATTATAGAACACAGTGGAACAGTAATCTGGAGTTAAATATATGTGAGTTTACAATGTATAGACTCTCAGGGCTGGAAGATAACCTCAAGATGCCTTTTTATAAGCTGGTATTGTGGCATTTTGATTGTACAGGATATCTTGTTTGCTGACAAAGGAAGAAAAAACAGCTTTCATTGCTGTCCACAGCACAGCATTTAATTTCTAATACTGTTCTCCCATGCCACCATCCTGCAGATAACATACAGTAATGAATGTGCTGAGGGTTTGGAGAAGGGAAAAATCCCCCTGGATTGCTGTTAATGCACTCCGTTCTTGTCATTCTTGGAATAAATGAGTGCACCTTTAACATAAAATTTAAAGTCTTCCCTTGCTCACAAATGAGAAAGACAGTATAGGGTATGCAAGAGTCACTTTGGAATCTGTATTTTTTGTCTTCTCTTTTTTTTTAATTTTAATTTGCAAAGCAGCATTCTGATTGTAAGGTATGGGTGATTTGTCTGGACACTTTCATATCAAACCTTTTTTTTTAAACAAAAAAGATAAATAAAAGAAGTGACATGTAGTACAGTTTAGCAGAAGTTTAAAGTGATGTTGCTTTATTTTGACCACAGTTTATCAGTCCACTAGCAGGATAGGGTGTGAAGGGCTCCATGGTGGTACAGTGTGCTGCTGGTTTTTATGTGAAATTGAAAGACAACAACAAACAGAGTTTATGCTAGTGTTTTGGAATCTGCAGGGTTAGAAATCATGAAAACTTGTGGTTTTGTTATCATACTTTTCAAATTACTTAAGGTTATTGAATACTTATAGTTTGTTGCTTTTAATTCAATGAAATCTATGAATTTGGTCCAGATCACAAATCAATTTTATGCTGAGTCAGTAACCATTGATATACTTAATAGCAGAGGAAATAAGAGAAAATATTTACTGAAATTATACACTTCATACTGATATTCTTAATTAGAATTACTGTAGTAGCGTTTTGTTTAAAAAAAAAACAAATTAAAACAAAACAATCAAACCTCTCTCCTAAATATAGTTATTATTATTACATAGGAGCCACCAGATACAGGCTGTAAACAATCTTTTTATTAACGTTTAAAGCTGTTTTTTTTTTTTTTTACAGATCTATAGGGAAAACTGTGGTTTTCATTCCTGGGTCTTTACATTGTATACCAATGACACAGGTTTAAAGAAAGATTTAATTGAACATTAAAACAGAAGTATGCAAGTAGCTTGTCTGGTAGCTCATTGACAGCCTGAGTGTAGAGGTTTTATTGATTTAGATGCTATGGTGTAGCCTTTGTCCTTCGCAGCGGGAGATGAATAAAGCAAAATTAGATATTTTTTTTTCCTAAAAATGTAATCTTGAGGCAATTCTGCTTTTAACAACACTTGGAGGAGATAAGCTTATGAGACTTTTTTCATGGTTAGCTCTTCCAGCTGGTCACACTGTCATAAGCTGAGGTTTAAATGTGTTGTACTGAAGAACTAGCATAACTACTTAACTTAGCACTACTAGCACTATTTAAGTGGTGTAAATTAGAATTTGTAGCGCATCCTAACCAATAAATAATCTCTCTCCTCCCTCCCCCCAGCCCATCACATTTCTTATGCAAAAAAAGAGTATTGGTTTATGTGTGACTCCCTTAATTTTTTTTTTTATTCTAGCTGCAGATGCAAAGGAGAAACAGTTCTGGATAAACCAGCTGCGATCCTGTGCCAAACATCACAAGGAATATAATTCTAAGGTAAGTAATTAAGAGGGAGAAGTAAATGTTACATTTTAAGTGGTGTAGGTGATGAACAATGCAGTCTGGATGACAGACTAGCTGATATGAAGAGGTTTATGAATAGAAGCAGTGTCATTTGTCACTGATTGGAGCAGGCTTAAGTCAATTGGACAGTCTTAAACATTGTCCTGTTTATGATAAAGTAATGAAGTGCATTTCAGGTGCTGTCAATACATGGTTAATTGAGTAGCTGGATCAATAATTTGTTAATAAATACCCATGTGACATCCTGATTAGTATTTAAAAGTGTTAAATGATATTAGTTTTATTTAATTTTATAAGATTTAATGTCTCTTATTGTAGAAGCTTCAGATGTATCTTAGCAGTGATCAGTCTTCAACTTCTTTATCAAATCTGAAAGAGGTCATAATATGAATATTTATCTTTGGAAGTGTTGCCAGAATTTTTACCCTCAAACAGATAAATATTTTGGAGAGGTAGAAATTACACAAAGTGCTTTAAATTAGAATGCCTTTTGAAGGTGGGAGGTATTAAAACAAATAAACAAAACCCCTTATTAGAGGTAAATTATTATTGTTTTTATTTAATGTATGCTTTTGGTGTTATTACTAAGTCACTAAAAAAATGCGTCCTACTCTTCAGTCTCTTAAGCACGTTTATTGTTATCTTTACAAGAATGGAAAAGATTGCTTTTCTCACGACTAATTGTTTGCTAAATAAAAAAATGCATATAACTGCAAGCAGAAAGGATTCCTGCCAGCTGCAAGATGTTGAGAATACCAGTCTTACCTTAACTACAGTCAGTCATGATCTTGAATATCTTTGAAAGTTGGACTTTGAAGAGACAGATGGTATTTTGAGGAGATGGACATGCATTGAAATGCGTGAAGTAAAATAAATCCAACTTTTTATTTTTTTCTTCATTTTGAGTGACATGGACTAGTCAGGAAACAATTATGGCATAATTAAAACTCTTTTCAAGGAGAATAAGAAACTTCAGTGTTCTGATACTCTTTCAATTCTTATGAATAACAGTTAAATATGTTTTTTATGTAGCTGTGGCCTAGTGCAATTCACAAAGGTGCGACTCTGTGTGGTCAGAATATTCTCACAGTTTCTGTTGATTTGTAGCTCTGGGGCTTCCTGTGCTAGATGGAGGTGGTGACTTTGTACGCAGTTGCCATCAGTCAGGTGTTCCTCAGTGTCTGGTCACTTGTTTAATATCTACAGTATGTGGTGATGAGGTGGTAGAACTTGTTCAGTATGTATCAGAGACTTGTGTAATGTCATGCTGATTCTTTTACTCCCTATTTGTTTGCTAGTATTTCTTAATACTGGATTTGTTTTTCTCTGTTTGCCTGCTAATTCTGTAGAGGTGTCTGTTTTAATACCAAAATCTAATTCCCAGAATGACAGTAGTTGATTTGAAGCTGATATTTTTGCAAGTGGAGTTTCGATAGTTTTTTTCTTTCTAGGTAAAAACTGTTGTGCTTGGTAATAATTTACGTTCAGAGTTTTTCATACTGCTCCTGGAGTAGCAGCATCTATGTATTTTTTTATTTTTTTTTTTTTTTTTTTTTTAGTTAATTAACATGTCAGGAGAAAAATCTTGGTGTTATAACAGTGAAAATGTCCAGCAATTAGTAGTGGTCAAAAAAACCCCTCATAATTTTAGGAATTATTAGGAAAAGAGCAGAGGAAAAAAAAAGGAAGATACTTAAACTGCTTTAACTCTGTCAGATAAATTATGGTCTCGAATACTTTTGTCAGTCCCCTTCCGTTTCTGAAATGAAAACACTGTGGGAGTGGAGAAATGTAGTAGGGAATGGTGTGGAGGAAAGTACTTTTTTATTGCTATGTACAGAATGAACTCTGTGATGAAATGACAACACTGAAATCTGTTTCTCTGATGATGGGAAGGGAAAGAACAAATCAAGGAAGAATAATGTTAACAAGTGCTCTGGAGTGGCCGAATAAGAACTATTTGGTAGCTGTTAATATCAGTATGGGGGAGCCTTGAAGAAAATGAGCTGAAAGCAGGTTCAAAATAAAGGAGATGAATGAAATTTGAATATTAGGGGATACTTGGATGCCAAAAGCATATATAAATTTGAAAAGTATTTGAAAGGCAAAATGTCATTAGAAAATCTTGACTGAGTGAGTGGGAGGCTGTTAAATACCAAGATAGCCTGTGTCACAGAAGGTCTAACATACAGTTTGTAGAAATAGGAAGGACTTAGAATGGTGAGCAACTCTAGACTTGTTGTGCTCTTGCATAATGACCTACCATCACTGCGTCTTTCTTTTGGTCCCCGAGCTCATCGTCCAAGAAAATAGAAGGATTTCCTTGACTGAGGGTTGGTGGGCATATGTAACCGAGAAACCAAGCGGATGATTATTTCAAATAGTGGGAGAGTTGTCACATTTTTCTTAGATGACTGAGTTACAGAAACTTGGCATATGATTCTAGAGTATAGATGTGTTTTGGTTGGTACAGCCAGTTATATGTTTTAATTAGCCTTAATCAATTTAGTATATAATAGAAATGCTAAAGTAAACTGAAACGTTTTCCTCAGTTCTGTTACAAGTTTACATGTAAAATCAGATTTGGTCACTTTTCACTTGACATGTTTGCTAGTGAAGCACTCTTAATTCTCCATTTTTGTACACCACGGAGCAAGTAGAGAATTTGTATCTTCTGTATTGTTAAGCATAACAGTCCAGAAAATAAAATATTGGGAATTTATGTACTTCAGATGAACCCATTAAGTCTACTTCTTACTCCAGAAGTGTGCCATACTTGAAGCAACATTGTGCTTACCTGTTCCTAGGAACCTTTCTTTTTGCAAAGATTTGTCTCTTGTTTTTCAATACAAGAGGCAGCTTTTCCCCAACTTTAGCACTGCATATAGAGCTAACTTGGATTTCACCTACAAATGAGTTTTAAAGCTTCTCTCTTCTTTTCTCTGTAAAAAACAGGCGATCAAAAGCTTTAATGTTACAAGGATAAGACTTGGGAGCTCATATGCTGGTTTCAAGGGAGTGATGCTTCACAGAGACTCCAGAAACTAGGAAAAAATGCATTTATTTAGCTTCTTTTTTTTATTTTCCTCAAAGTTTTTTTACTTCAAAACTACTGCCTAGTAGCAGAGAAGGGAAGCAGGAACTGCTGCATTTCTTTGTGATTTTTATTTTTTTCTTTCTCTTGTAGGTAAAGTAATATTTAAAATTTACATAAAATAGCATGCCGCTATTTTAGCTGCCTTACTGTTTCTTTTGTGTTGTAGTTAGGGGCTGGAGTTACATAGAAAAGATCTGACGCAGAGAAGGGTACGTGTTTTACTTTTTGTGTAATTGAGGACCTAACGAAAAAACTATTTTGGATTTTGTTAAAAAAGCCCCTACCATTGATAGCAAACTGTCATGATGTGATTTGTTGTTCTACTGGCGGTGGGACTGCATATCTCACTTCCCTCCTCACCTCGTACTTTGAGAGCTGTAGTAAGCTGCAAACTGTGTCTCATAGTGCTGTCACGAACAGGCAGATGGATACTCATGTCTTTTAAGATTCTGGAGTTTGTACATAATCCAAGTTCAGTCTTTGCTGGTAAGATGCATATTTCTGCATCTGGAGAGCTAGAGCCTGAGGGCTCCCGGTTGCTTCTGCAGCTTAAGCTCACCTTTTTCTCTGGAAGAATAAGAAGCAGAAATTTCTCGCTATTTTTTAGGAGTTGTGCACTTGAGAAGGAGGTAAAATGGGAAGTGTAAAATATGCAGTGAAGGGTATGTTTTATCTTATGCAAATAGAATATAAATTAACTTGGGAAAAATAATAGGATAACTAGGCAATCAGTAGAAGGTTCCCAAGAGTATCAGTGAAGCAACTCTTACCTACAGATCTCATACATTGGAGAGAAAACATGTTTTTTTAAATCTTGAATAGATATTATTAGAAGGGGATTCATAGGAAAACATGAGAATTTGGAGAATGTTTTTCATAGCTGAAGCTGTTTAACTGCATCTCTAAAAAATTCATAGGCTAGTATTCCTTCTTCCTGCACTGGATCCAGTTCAGCACTCGTTTCTTTTCTTTTTCAGAGCTATTGCCTACTTCAAAATGCTTCTGTATATCTTGTGTTTCTTGCTGTCTTTAAAGCTTCAGCTGGGGACTGGAGTGGTGCAGGAAATAAAGCAGAGCAGTATTTTTTTTTTTTTTTTAAGTTGTTTACTGATGTCTAAATTTAGTTGCATTCTAATGAATGGTCCAAGGGTTAGCTATATAGCTAAAAAGTGAGTATACCACAAGCTATTTCTGTCACTTTGTTTTAATTAAATTTTACATCTTAATGATTAAAATGTAGTAAAAGGATAACGTTCTCTGGCAAATAATTCCCATGCTGTAACATAGTCTTAATGTTCTGGTATTCCCATACAAGTCTCATTTCACTTAATTACAGATTGCTTAACTCTCCAAAGAGTGCCAAAATCACACTGTTGAAGAAGTCGTCTGTGACTGGATAGGACTGCTGTTTTCTAAAACTATACTAAGTGAATATTATTGTACAAGTTCTAGTTAAAGCACCAGTCAAATTGGAATTTAGTGATATAAAATGCTTCCAAGAAGTAGGCTCATGCTTAATTTTTGTGGTAATTTCCAAGAATAATTTTATGTCTATAAATTGCCATGAGCTTCTTAGTTCTTTTGTTTCATTCATCTCCCCTGGCATTGAGGCCATTCCCTCTTGTCCTGTCCCCTGTCACTTGGGAGAAGAGGCCAGCTCCCTCCTCTCTACAACCTCCTTTCTCTTCTGGTTTAACTCCTGGAGTGGCTTTTCCTGAAGTCAGATGAGACTCAGAGCCAGCATGGGGTGACAGTAGAGAAAAAAAAGTCCAAACCTGCCCTTTCAGTGGCAATTTCAGTGGCAATTCAGTGTTTCATTAGGGGCTGGGGACAGCGTCAGCACAAACTGGGGGATACTTAGCGAAGGGAAACGCGCTGCGATGCCTACAAACTGATTCACCTTCCCTGGAGGTGTTTAGGGCACGGGTGGATGAGGTCCTGAGGGACATGGTTTGGTGTTTGATGGGAATGGTTGGACTCGATGATCCGATGGGTCTCTTCCAACCTGGTTGTTCTATGATTCTATGATTCTATGATTGCAGTAGCAGTTTAGCTGTAATGTGAAACAGGACCTGTAGTAATGCCGAAAAGTTAAACATCAACACTTCTATGAAATCATTATGAGGTAAATACCTAATTTTTCTCCACAGCTGGAAGAATAGGTATCATAGATCTTTGCTGACACCTCTTCAGTTTTATCAGGTTTCTTCTTGCTGTATTAATGAGTGGCTATGGAGATACCTTTAAATATCCAAGTCAGTTATTCACTGGGTGTTTTTAACATCTGTTTCTGTAAAGCCAGATCAGTGAAAGTTTCAGGTCTTTCTGAGTGTTGTTTTGGTTCTTTTATGCACGTCTAACCTCTGTGCCTTTTGAGCAAATTCACTCTTCCCTCCTCTGGTATGCTTGTCTGCTTCCTCCTCTCATCCCTGACCCATAGAGTGGTGCATAGAAACATGGTTTTGAAATCCTCACCGTGGTGAGGCTGAGGAGGAAGCAGTGCTTGACTACAGATATGTGCGTGTTTGACACCTTTTTACCTCTCTTTGTAAGCTGCATGAAGATAAGAATTTTATGAAGATAAGAGTTGCTTACAGCTTTGTTTTCAAAATCCTTCTGCAGAAATGGGGAAAAAAAAATCCATTTAAGACTGATCATGAGCTTGCTCAAATGATTCTTGAGAAAGATAAAGTTTTATGATGAAATTGTTATCATAGTCTCTTACTTAAAAGTGAACACATATAATGTCTTACTGAAGAAGATGAAGCACTATAATATTCTGACAGAAAAGTTAATACCATAGCTGGTACTTTACGCAAATGTGCAAAGCATATCATAAGCTGATCCATTTACAGTGCTGAAGTTTAGATGTTATGTAGATTTGGTAATTTGCATTTTAATATTTGTGAATGATTATAATGTAAATTAAGTGGATCTCTGTCCGTGTTTTTTCAGTGTTTATTTACTTAGGATACATTGGAAAATAAGTAGATGGGAATTAATATGCTGAATGGTGGTGTCTCAAAACCATAATTGCTTTCTGATCATGTGTGACTTCTGATTGCTGTAAAGCTGTGTGGAGGGGTTGGTTCTTTACTTTATATATGCAGAAGAGTAAAGGAATGTCAGTTTAGTATTTATTATTCTGTAGAAAACATCTGTGACACAGTGCCTATAAAAATGTTGGTTATCTGCCGTAAGCAGATATGACAATTCACTTCAGAAATTAGTTTATTGATCTCTGGAACACTGCATTTACTTTCCAAAATAAACAAAAGCGCTTCTGGTAAATGGTGAAAAACACTTAAGCTTTTTTGTGAGCAAGAAGGGCAGTCTCTGGGGGAAGTGAGTCATGAAAGCATTAGTATAGTTGGAACTTACTGTTTTAGAGTTACATTATTGTTGGGATTTTTGATATCCAAATGGAAGCATTTATTATACAACTTTATCTTGGAGAGAGACAGTCTACTAAAATAAAAACCTTAACCTAAGTCTGTGTTAGCTAAGCATACTGTAGGTAGCTTTAGGTCATAAACCCAAGATGAACGCAAGTTCCAAATTAATGTTTTATTAGCATCTTTATTATTCTTTTATTAATTTCACTTTATTAGCAGGGAAACAGAGCTATGGTAAAGTGTAGCCTCAGGAAAGAACGTTATCCTTTTGGATACTTCAGCCTCTGAATTTCTTGACTTATTATTGGCACCATGCATTGCTAATTGTTGAAGAGCTTATGTCTTCCTTTCATATTTTTCAGAATCTTCTTATTTATTTATTTGCAAACCAAAAAACAGTAGGACCAAAGAAAATGACATCTGCTAATAGTTAGACGGGCAGATCAGTCATTGCAGCAGTGCTAGGGGAGGAGCAGGGAATTAGGAATAAAGATACATCAGTTACTGTCATTGCTTTGATTTCACGTGAGAGTGACTTTAGTGATTGTTGTAGTATGATACATAATTAGAGTGCTTTTAGCTGTGGAAAACATCACATGGGCTTTAACATTTTAACAAAAATGGAAAATTTTGACTTCTGCAGAGCCATGTATAAGTGAAAGAGGTGATTGTCATTCTCGGTGTTTAATCTGAAGAAGTTCTGAAAAAGAGAAGTCAAGTGTTTGGCTGGGACTTAGGTGTTGACAATGTGTTGTAAAATTTGAAAGTGCATAAGGGGCTGGCTGAGTGTATAGTTCCTGGAGAGGCCTCTTCTGGCAGTGGTGGGAAGAAACTCTCAGAAGGAATTAGCTGCCCCCTCTGTCTTCTTGGACTGAGCCGTCCTTGTGCTCAACTGCTTTCCTCTGTGGAGTTGAGGAGTGGAGCCCTGATTCAAAAGGGTTTAAGTGGTTGTAGAAACTGCTTTCTGCAGACATTCACCTGTGCTTTGAGTGTGACCGATTTTGCAAGTTTTAAGTTGAATTTTTTTACGTTTACCATGGAGCTTTGCCTAAGGATATTTCTATGGGCAGCCAGAGGTCCCGGTGCTGACCTCTTTCAGAGTTTATATGTTACAGGTGTTGTCTAAAGAATAATCCCAAGTTAGATGTTAGGGTATTTGTGTTGTGGGCTGGTGGAGTTTTATGGCACATGGGTCAGAAATTTTGTGTTGCTAGATGGATGAAGGGTATAAAGGGGCAGAAATCGAAGAGGTGAGGAAAACTTTAATGTAGACCTGTAGGAGCACTTCAGACTGAAGTATTTGGCTCTGATATTTGGCACAAAGTCTGGCTGTATGTACCAATTCAAGATCGCCAGTCTTTTTAACTTGATGCGTTTTGTAGGACTGCTAACTATCTTGTGCTGAGAGGGGAAGGAGAGGACTCAAGGAGAGGCTCTCCAGCAGTGGTGGTCTTGCCTTAGGGAGCTGAATGTCAGGCACACTGTGCAGCGTGATATGATCAGCTGTTGCAAAGCTGTGAACTTCCATAGATAGAGATTTGGGATTACCTAGCACCCCTGTAGCAGGACAGCCTTCTTGAGCACAGCCTGCTACTGAAACTGTAGACAGGCTCTTCTTCCTCATTTTCTTTCCTGCTCCACTGATGGCCAAACTCTGGCCCTAAGTGACTGGCCACCAGCAACAGTTGCTGAAGCTGCTATGTACCTTTGCAAAATGTAATAAACCCCCATCTTAAATGCACTCTGCTCCCACAGACTCCCTCAAGTCACAGTCAGGAGTGTAGATGATGTAACCCAGTTAGTTGTGATATCAACTAGAGCAAATGTTGCAGGAGAAAAATCTAAGCTGGATTGAAAGACTCCTAGAATGATGGATGTACCAGTTTGTTGGAAATGTGCTTGTTACTTACTTGAGATAAAGCTTTTGTACAAATATTTCACTGTGAAATTTACGACTCCCAGACATAAGTGGGGTTTGGTGAAAGGTGTATCATGTTAGAGTGACAGGATGAGAGTAAATGCAAGGTGTAAGCTGCAAAAGTGTCTGTTGTGATCCGTGGATCAGCTGAAGATAATTCACCGTCTTCAGAAAAAATAGCATTGAATTGCCAAATAACATCAGTGATGTAGATACTAACTTAGAATATACATGCATTTCAGTTTATGAACATATCTTTTAAAGTGTCCAGGTTAACTGAGATTATTTTGGCAACAGGTTTTTTTCTGAAAGCTGACTCCTAATTCTCTTAGAATCTTCATGATTCTCTATTTAAACAGGAACAGTATGGCTTTTTCAATATCTTTTGGTTTCTTTTGTTATTTGCAGATCTATAGCTTTCTCCCCACCCCCTGAAGAAAAGGGAAACATAACAAAGCTTCTCAAAGATGATGTATTCTTTCAAGCAATACTCGCAGTTTTAACATTACTGCTGTTTACCTGAGTTTTAGGATCATCTTAGCTATATATTTGTGTGTGTATATCTTATTTCACCATGAGAGTGGTGAGACACTGGCAGAGGTTGCCCGGGGAAGCTGTGGCTGCCCCAAGGCCAGGTTGGATGGGACCTTGGGCAGCCTGATCTAAAGTGAGGTGTCCCTGCCCATGGCAACAGGGTTGAAACTGGATGGGCTTTAAGATCCCTTCCAACTCAAACTATTCTATGATTCTGTGATTCTAAGGTAGCAGTCATGTATTTTGTAGTATTGTGCCATCGCACAATACTAAAATGTCAGTGACTCTAAGAAGTTTTCACTCTAAAATCAAAATAAGTCTTAGTAAACTAAAAGCTAATCTGGAAAAAAAAAGGAAATTATCTTGTTATTCCTTTGCACTCTAAATTTGGTTTAGAGTTTTTCTGGTGCTAACCAGTTTAAAAAAGAAACATGGATAAGTATGTTCTACTGTTGTGTACTAGGTATGGCCTTTTTCTGTGAAACTCCTGTTTAAAAAAGGAGATTCAGTCATACTCCATTTCCTTCATCCCTTATTTCTTCCAAATACCTTTTCCTCTGGCTCTTACTTTAATGGTAGTTGTATCTGAGCAATGCTGTTTCAAATGGAAGATGAATTAAAAACCTGGCAACCTTCTGTGCCCTTTGACAGACAATTTCTGTCCTATGTGATTTTTTTTTTCCCCCTTAGAGTAAAATCCAGTTTTAATGCAGTTGTGAACAGTCAGCAAGTATGGATAGTTTTTGAATATCCGATTCTACAGATGCCTTTTATTATAATTATACTAGTCATGGAAGTAAAGAGTCACTTAGGTGCAAAACCAGAATCAGATCATCATTCTTGGTATTTGTAAATGTAGGTCCAAATCAATGGAACAATGCTTATTTCTATGAGTGTAGCAGTTCTTGCATGCTGGGAATGTGATAACCCATTCTTTAAACCTTCAAATGCCTCGAAAAGTATGAAGCCTAATTGGTATAGGGGTGGCAGAGGAAACTTGTAACTTACTTCACTCTTCCTTCTTGGCCCTGCCAGATAATCTGTTTTGTCATTTACTATCAGTGTAGTGGTAACATGATGCCTGACTTCAATTCCAGTGCTAGTTGGAACCACCTAATTGCAAAGTTTGATCTATGAGGGTGAAGAGGAGAGACTATACCCAAGCGCATGTGCCACGGGACTCGAGAGTAGTGCTCCATGCTGATGGTAATTGTCTTAGCAATGTTGAAGGCTGCCATCATTACTTGTGCAGAGTTTGTAGGAGAGGTGAAATGATGTTTTAACCACAGGCCTGTGTATTTACCTTACTTGCTTCAAGTGCTCCTAAATGTCACGCTCTGAAGTGGTTTGTGTTTCATGAGGTAAGAGTTGTTACGTTTGAATATTAACCTTAGGCATACCGTCAGCAGTACAAACAGAAGGGAAAAATCTGTTTCATGTTGCATTTTCAGAGATGTACTTCTGGCCTTTTTTGTTTTTATGGTTTATCCCAAACTTACTGTAGAATATGTTGACTTTTTAAGCTGTGTTTTGTTTTAAATGTTAATGTTTAATTGCTGTGTGGATTGGTCTTGTCAAAATTGCAGCTACTCTAACACTGAAAACAGCGCTAGTCTGGTTCAGAAGCTCATCAACTGAAAGAGTTAAGATTTATTTTCTTGCTGTTCATGACAATTTGGTGAATTATAGTTTACTGGCTTAATAAAAAATATTTGTGTTGGCATTGTTATTCCTCTGTCTGCAAAATCCTTCCTAATCTTTCCTAAACAGTATGGATGATTTACCAGCATGATAATATTTAAGTTTGCAAAGATTTTTTTTTCTTCACAATGCCACTTTCAGTCAATATAAGAAACAAAAACGATAGCCACAATATTTCCAAAAGGATTCCTGCAAAGCAGTGCGGATGGAATAAAACAGTCCTGAGGACAATTACATGTCTAAATTTAGGTTTGTGAGAAAAATAGAACAGCACACATCTATAGCCCGAATTGTAAATTATTTACTTGTGTAAAGATTGCTAATACCAACATCCTGTTGCTTGTTCTAGAGCATTTCATCTTCACGAAGTAGGAGCTCATCTCTGCTGCCACCTGGGACAGTTAATTCTGCATCTCCTAGTGGCCAGAAGCAAAGTGTCGTAACCATCACACATCACAAATCACCTGCAGCTGCTCGAAGAGCGAAGAGCCAACTTTCTGATCAACTCCATGAAGTCAGAGAGGTAAGAGACAAAAATCTGCTGTTTTGCTATAACTTCTAAATGCTTATTTCCTTTAGAACAAACAGTCAAGTCTGACAAATAACAAACAATCAAGTCTGACAAATTAACATTTCAATTTGTTTCCTATTTTATGTTTGATTGCTGTGTTTTGATCCCCTCACTAAGCAAAAGTCTTAGTTCTTTAGTTCTAATTCAGCTTAAAATTTGGTGTATGCGGGCTTTTTTATGCAGGTGTTAAAATTAGAATGTACACATGCTTAAAAGTGAAAGTAGGTTGGGCCCAGCTTCCAGGCTTTGCAGTGGTGCTGCAGTACTGGAGGAACACCTCTTTTTTGCTACATGCAGCAAAACCTTTCAGGTTGAAAGAGGACCCTGCAGCGTTTAAATACAATTAGAAAAAAACAGCTTGAATAAGTCTGTAAATGAATATGAAAGAAGGCACAGCTTCACACATTCAGCAGTTTGTTTCTATATGGCTATATCCTTAACTTTGTCGTCAAGTTTCTGTTACTGGCTTTGTGATGGGAGGAATATTTTTGTCTGTATTAAACACATGAAAAGCAAACACGAGAGCGTATTTCTTTCAAAGCGTGTTTACCAGTGTTTAAAAAGCGTAACTGGAATACTGATCTAAGTCTGTCTTCCAGACAACGAAAGTAGTGCAGAATTATAAGCTTAAATAGTATGGCAGACTTTCACAGGACTTGCTTTCATCTTCCTTTCATCCTGTGTTATATTTGCTTTGTCTGAATTTCTAGTTGCTCTCTAATAGTGCATTTGTAGGTCCCCCTACCTCCCCTGCTACTCGGGAAGCTGTTGGTAGTCTAGCTGTTTTAAAGCATTCTTTTATCACGTAGGTTTAAAATACCTACCTTGGTCTTTCAAGTTGCAATCTCAAGATTCTACTTTAAAGTGTATGCTCCCTAAATGTTTTGTAAATGGAGACCCTTCATATTAAAAATTTGAATAAATTCTTAGTCTGTGCTTGCAATTACACATCCTGATGAAGAATGCTTGTTTTTATTCTAGTAACATTAAAAGTGAAAGCTTCCTGTATATCCTCTATTGTATTAAGAACAGTCATTCCTTGTTCTGAAGAGCACTGCCTGAATGTCACCCATGTTTTCTTTATATTACAGAAAACACACGTCTTTGTGTTTTTCATGAGATTATCTTGCCTTTGCCTGCCAGTCATCTCCCCCAAGTTGTTTCTACCATATTAAATGTGTTTGCTCTTATAGGGTGAATTCAGAGTGCACCTAAAACCTGTTAATAAAATAAACAGTAGTAGCTGTTGCAGCTTTGCCAAATAAAGCTGGGTAGGGCTGAAAGGAGTTTAAAAGAGGGAATTAGTATATGTGCAGATCATATTAAATTGGGAAGGGAAAAAGTCAACAAATGCAAAGAACTACCCTTGGGAGGGAAGAAATAAATACTAGTCTATAGCAAAAGAGTGAATAAGTGGCTAGGTATCGTCCCTGGAGAAAAGACCTGGAGGTTGCAGATTAATTTGTTTGCTTTGTATTGTGATGTGAAATCATTCCAAAAAGGTAAATATTACACGACTTTAATCAGTAATCATGGAAGATAATTAATTTGCTGTGTTTGATATGAGGGATACCTCAGCTGCAGCACCAAATCCTGTGAGAACATTTTAGACGTTGAACGTTTCTTCTAACCTTCAGTCATTATCATAGAATCATTAGGTTGGAAAGGACTTTTGAGATCATAGCTCCAACTATACCTGCCTACTACTGAAGCATATCCCTAAACACTTTATCTACCCATCTTTTGAACACCTCCAGGGATGGTAACTCAGCAACCACCCTGGTCAGCTTGTTCCAGTGCTTGATAACCTTTTCTGTGAAGAATTTTTCATAATGTCCAATATAAACTTTCCCTGATGCAGCTTAAGGCCATTGCCTCTTGTCCTTTCACCTATTACTTGGGAGGAGAGACCAACCCCCCACCTCTCTACAGCCTTATTTTGGGTAGTTATAGAGGCTGATAAGGCCCTCAGCGTCCTCTTCTCCAGGCTAAACTCTCGTTCCTTCAGCCACTCCTTGTAAGAATCCAGTCCATTCAGCAGCTTCGTCAGTTCTTCTCTGGACATGCTCCAGGACCTCAATGTCTTTATTATAGTAAGGGGCCCAAAACCAAACACATTATTCAAGGCGCGGCCTCACCAATGCTGAGTACAAGGGCAGAATCACTTTCCTGATCTGCTGACCACACCATTTCTGATACAAGCCAAGATGCCACTGGCTTTCTTCGCCACCTAGGCACACTGGTGTCTCATGTTCAGCTGCTGTCGACCAATACCCCCAGGTCTTTCTCTGCCAGGCAGCTTTCCAGCCACTCTTGCTCAGGCCTGTAGCACTGCAGAGGGTTGTTGTGTCCAGATCTTGGCACTTGGCTTTATTAAACCTCATCCCATTGGCCTCAGCTTCTGGAAAGCATGTATTTTTTCAAGTTTAAAACAATGAGATGTGAAAACAGGAATGCTGTAAAAGGGGATTCTTCACTTGGACATATAGTCTTCACTAACTTGGGCAATATCCCTGGGAAGTACTGAACTTGAAATTGCTACTCAGTTTTGGACCAGTATTTCTTGATTTGGCCATATTATTTGCAAACAATAAAGTCTGTCCCATATTGCAGACAGGACAAAATGTACTCTTGTATTTGATGTAGTGCAATGACTTATTGTAAAACCTGGTGGTTATTTTTCTCCAGTTTTCCTATAGTAGTAAGAGTAAACAATACATTGTTTCCTTCTGTTGTTTGTTCTGGTTGATTTATTTATTTAAGACAGCATGGAGAATTTTAGAGGAAGACAAATTAGAACACAAGGTCTATTTTGAACCAAACTGATGTCCAAAATTCTTTACAGGCAGTAAAAGCAACTGCATAGGTCTCCAGAATGACACATGCAATAAGTGTTGTGAAATCAGAATTGTACTTTTTTCTAAAGTTTGGGAAGTTAAAAGTGAGCATGAATATGGAGCTTTTGACTGCTATAAAAACTTTACTTTTAGTATCAAGCTTCATTTGTATAGCATTGAATTGAAAAGAAACCCAAGAGCATTACTTTTTATTGTAACATAATAAATTTGTTTAAAATAATATTGTCTGTTAGATCAGTTTTTTGCTTATATTAACTTCATGTTGATAGTCCAGTCTATACTGATTTATGGAGCATTATATGAAAACTAAAATTCACCATACGTTAATTTGAGAGAGCTGATCCGTCGGTTGCATTTTGTGCAGAATTATTCAAGATTCTACCTCTTTATTCAGGCCATAACTTACCATTAAAGGGGTGTTTCAGTTGATCTTTCAGTAAGTGATTTTATGGTAACCTAAGCCTGTGTGTTCTTAAAATTGAATTTTTTTTTTAAGCCTGTGCATATTACTGTCCTCTTAGCAATTTGTGGTAAGAGTTATACTTGCGGGATTCTTTTCTATGGGCAGTTAATTTTAAATAGAACATAAAGCCAAATGTCCGCATCACATTTCATATTAAGTTTTACCTGCCACAGTGAACTAAGTAATATCGGCATGTTTTGTCTTGGAATGGTGTTTATTTTGGCTGAGAATGGCTGTTCTGTTGGATGACCTCTACCAATGTTACTGTTGTGGAAAAAGAAGCAACGATTATAGTATGTGCACATTTTATAGTAACTTACTTACAGAAGGTTAAAGAAATGAAATGAGGTTAATGAAAAAGTCTGGAGAAATGAATTTTTCCATAGTTTTGAAAAGTTCATAGAGGAATTTCTGATCCCTTAGAAATGTGGTGTTTCTTATGACTTGTGATACTCTACAGTGGACTAGACATCAGCATGTGTTTCTGAACAGCTGGTACAGTGAGATCCAGGTTTCATGTGACCTCCACCAGTGTGAAATCAATTTTATATGCCAACGGGCAGTTTCAAAGTTTGGAAAGGACTCTTTGGTAAGATGACAGTCCTGCTGCTTCTTGCATGTCCTTTGCCATGTGTAAATGTAGTTACCTTTTGATTCCTGCAGGAGTTCTTTAAATAACTGGTAGTTCTTTGCTTCTTCCTTTGAAGTCTAGGAAAAGCCAGGACTTGCACCTAGGCTTCACAGAGTGAGGTTTTGCCTGCAATTTTGTTTGGGCCATGCTTGTCCAGTTTTATATGGATACTAGGAGAAAGGTACATCTAACGTACTTGGGAAATTTTCAAGTAAGAAGTAAACATCTTCATGTCACTGTAATATTTTGATAACAAAATCAGGAACTGTGGGTAGCAGTTGATAGAGGAAGGTGATGCTGTTGTCTTTGGAGAACTGGTTCTGTTACAAAATTATAGCACTGCACAGGCAGCACTGTAAGTGGGCAGGAGATGCAGTACTTGAACCACTTATGGAGACGTTTGATTTGTAGGACTTTCATGTATGTGAACACATGATGAACATGAACTAAGGTTTGTGTTGAGGGTAAATCTTTGTGATCCGTGTTTATTCTGTTAGTAGGGGAAAGACTGATGAATTTTTGTTTTGTGCCGAATTTTACTTTTCAACTTTGCAAAGGTCAACTTCTGCTTTTTATTCCTTTTTCCCACCCTTTTATTTCATTGGAATTATATATACATAAAAATGTCAATGAGTAAGAAGAGAAGCAATCAAATGCCAGTTCCAGGAAAGAATATGGTGTAGTTGTTGGTGTTTGGTATAGCATTGAGGTTATGTGATAAATAAATGTGCATCTAAAAAAATGTTTGACTTAGACCTTTAAACATGCATCAAGAATTGGAACTATGCACAAGGAAAATGAAAAAAGAAATATACTGATATACTCCTGCGTAAGTAGGAAGAAGTGCTGTGTATTAGATCTGTTGCCTTCACTGGCAGTTCTCACCTTGATTTTACAATGTCAGGGAAGATGAGAGGTAACATTGTGACAAAGATGACCTTTGGGACTGCATGACTAATAAATCAAATGTTTGCTTTTCAAAGATGTAAAAGCTGTCATCATGCTCACCTAACTCAAAGATGTGGACTGCTAGACTATGCTAACTTCAGTTTTTCTGGCCCAGTAGTGTAGGTGGTGTTATCAGAGAGAGGCCAGATAACCACAGACTATGGCCACAGTAGCACTGCTGAAGTTTGTGCTGCTGTACTTTTGCTAGGCTGATTTAAAGCTAATTACCTAAAACCATGTCTGTTTTTCCTTCTAGATGTGTTTTAGTATAAAATTAGCTTTGTGATGCTTTCTTTGTGGGAGTTTGCGTTTGGCTCTCTAAACTGGGGTCTCCCTGCACTTCAAAGTTGGCATTGTAATACTTGGTAGATATCTCTCAGTTGAACTGAGGTAATTTCATCTTAGTAGTTTATAGATGCTGCAGAATGTGTTTGTAGCATTTCACTTTTGAAATCTAAGTGTCTTGTTTTCTGTCCATTTGATCAAATAATGTGGTGACACTGTGAGTGGCAGTTTTGGAAAGAAAAGAGAAAAATGACAGAGGTGAACCTTTGTTAGTTATAGATCTCCATTTTTTCCCTGGGCTTGTATTTAAACTATCTTCCTCTCACACCCCAACAGGGTCATCATTTTGATCACCTTCAGTCAAGTGTATTACATCATAGCTGTAGAGGGATGCTGCTCAGAAATTAATCTATGTTACTTAATAGGTTACATCTTAATACTTCTACATCTATACTTCATGTGTGTTTTATGTATTACACTTCTGTTAGTCTACAAACTCATTAGGACAAATTTTCATTTTAATTAGCAGGGTGTGAAAAATAGGGACTGATCTCTCTAGTCTAAAACAGATAATGAAAAAGCGTTTGCAAAGAACCCAAACCGAAACCATGGTTGTTTTGCCAAAAGCAGTGATTACTTCTTGTCTAGTGATAGTGAAGAAAAAAATAGCAGAAAGCCATTGAGTCAGTTCTGCATGCCCTGGAGTCAATAGAAAGTGCATGAGACCATAGGTCTAAGTTCAGCTGTTGATATTTATTTGCCATAGAATATGCTCATGTAAGTTATGCTGCAGCTGTTTAACCATGCTTAGAAACACTTCTGAATTTAGAAGTACTGTAATACAAGTTTGTGTCACAGGTACATTTAACAGCTTAGTGACAGCTGAGCTGACTGTTATTGAAAGGGTTACACCCTGCTGAGTTTTAAGAGAAGCTGTTATAATTTGTTTAGGGGCATTAAACCTATAACAGTATAAACTAGTTTCAAACTTAACGTTAGGTCTAAAAGGGGCATCTGCAGGTGTTATTCCACTTTCTTCTGAATTAGTATTGGCCCCAGTTCTAGAAATGTGTGTTCCTTGTACAGTATGAGAGTACCTGTGCAAGCATGCAGAAATTGTCTTGTGGCTGTTCAGCACTGTCAGTGGGATTGGCTGCTATCCATATCCTTATAGACAAGAAGAAAATTTAGAACATATAGGAACAGATGAAATTATCTGGTATCTTTTGTGGCAATGTCTTTGGAAGCTATTTGGCTTGACTTCTGAAGTGTTATCTCTTGTGTCTGTTTATTCTACGTTAAGTTAGTACTGCACAGATCAATAAAAACGTGTCTTCTCAGGGCATAAGTGGGATGCTTAAAATCTCTGGGCGTGTCAGTCTGGTACCTTCCTAAGTATTAAATGTGAATGTGCTTATAAATATTATTCAGCAAGTAGCATTAACTGTCTTGCTTTAGGGATGAGGGAATGTAAATTACTCTAATACTATAAACTAATAGTTATTAAATCATATAAATATGAGTTTAATAGGCTTGTGTTCTCCAAGTCTGCTCTGCCTTTGCAGTATCTTTTGAGGTCACTAGGAGTGTATGTAAGTTACACCTTCCTTAACTACACCATGTTCTTTGCATTTGATTCTGTATTCATGCAAAGTTTGAGTCATCTTGAATTCCAGATGCTCAGGCAAGGAGAATTAAGGTTGCTATGGGAATCGTAGAGCAAAGGTTCAACTAAAATTACACAGTTTGTCCACAATGGCTATGTCAAGAGTGAAACTCATTCATTATTTGTGATTTTCTTTTTCTCAGAATCTGAAAAATATACATGATACAAATATAAGTGCTTCTAATTAATTTTTTCCAGCATGTAGTTTAGTAGCAATAGAGCACGTGCAAAGAAAATAATATTCAATCATTTGATAAATGACAATTTATATATTAGGGATAATACAGTGCATCTGAGAGCTGCATTCAGAGACTGCTGCAGCATTAATTTTCCTAAGCAATTGCAGAGAAGCTGAGATTACTTGTGACAGTTATTAAAATATTTCATTAAATGTTAAGTAATTGGCAGGTTCCCAGAGGAGCTTGAGGGAAGTCAGATTTGATGGGAATTCAGTCTCCAGTTTTTGCATGCCTTCAAAACTGTTGCTTGATTTTGTATGCAAAACGGAATTCAGCTGTTCTGTTTTATAGGTGTATATAGAACAGCATAGCATATCATATGCTTACTTACATTTTTGGAAAGCTAAAAGGCTGTTTACTTTCCCAATTAAAGCACCAGTACTGTAGTAGTGTCAATTCAGAGCTGACAGTTTGAAAATGAAGCTTTAAACGAAACACAGTTAGTAAATCTTTTCTCAGGGTAGGGAGTCACATCTCACAGCTGCTTGTTTAGTGGCCTCGCTTGCAGTGCAGGTTTTCATGTGGCTGTGATGATCTTAGCCTGACCGAGACAAGGTGCACTTACTTCTGCAGCTCTGTTTATAATGTGAATTACTGCTTCCAAGATACATGGGTCATTTTGTTAACCACCACTTAAATACTATTTTTATTAAATTAAGTAGAAGATGTTTTTGAATGTTCTCAGTGGTTTCAGATGACAATGTGATCTTAGGTAGCTGGCCAGGTTTTGAATATTAACTACAGGAGGTAGTTAAATAAATGCCCTCCAGGAGAAAGTAACCATAGAAATGCCTCATTTATTTTAAGCATACCATTCAGTTTACATTACCATACACATTTATGGAGAGACTTACTATTATCTTCTGCTCCTTGTTGGTGCTGCATGCTGCACTAAGAAAAATGGGAAACATTTTGATTTTACAGCAAATGGGAATACTAAACACTATAGCTTTCATCTGTTATTTAGCAAAGACCTGATCTGTAGTGGCTTTGGCTACATGTTTTTATTGTGAGCTCCATCTCTGGTACTTGGCTTGCAGTGTTTGAATGCCTTAGACAGTTTGTGTGTGTTACACAGATGCTTCTAAATAGCTGCTTATCTGCTTCTTGGTTGCAACTCTGATTTCTGACAATATGCTTTTAAAATATGCCTAATAACATCATGGCTATCAGCGTTTCATCCGACAAACTAAATCGAGCTATCTGCCTGAATTTGACGTATACTTTTAAGTAACCTTGTGTTATAGGTACTAGCTGTATACTTGTAATTAATAAATTATTTTTTTATTTCTATTTTTATTATGGTTCATGTATTTGTCACTGGCTCAGGAAAAAGTTCAGTGTTCTTGCATATACTGCTTAGTATGCTCTTATGAGGATATCTACTGTGTTCAGGGATGACTGCTTGGAGTTTTATTCTCACAGGGATCCCCAGCTTTCCAACCACGTTTTTATTGGTAGGTCTAGGCTGGCAGACACAAAACAAATGAAAAAGTTGCTGTATAAGTGAAATTCAACCATTTAACACTATGTCATAAATTAACTGCTTAGAATCACAGCAGAGTATGTTGAATCACTTTGGTGCTGTGAAGGTAATGATGTCAATTTAAACAAGTTGGCAGTGAGCTTTGAAAAATGGGGAGAAGTCAAAGAGGGTGGGTTTGGAATGCTTTGTCACAAGTCATAGAGGTATATGTTATCCAAGGCTCAGGAATGACAAGATTAGGTAGCTTTGACAGTCACAGTTCACTTGCTTTTCAGAAAACATGAGGTGAACAGACTAAGATAGAGCAGTAATATCTACTTTGAATAAAACTGATGGTCAGTCCAGTGCACATGGATATCTGAGAGCTGCTTAAATAACAGAAAAACAAAAATTACTCTTTGACACTACTAGCTAGGTGACCAACTGGCAGGGAGATGGAAGGAAGAGCAGGCATTGTTGGGAAAGGGAAGAAGCACTAGAAGTGTCCTTCAGAAATCTAGAGAAGTACTATAAGGGGTATTGGTCTACTCTGAATGACTGTATGTGTGTTTATGTTTCCAGGTGGAATGGAATCATTACAAAAAAAAAGATGTTAAAGACTGAGTTACATTTTCTAGCAATGAACTCTGAGAAAAACCTCCTCACCCTTGAAGCTACACATGTTAAAATGTGTAATTTATGTTCCAGGGTAATATGGCCTTTTTTTCTTCTGAAGCTTGATTTCACTCAACATTCAAAGTACTAACCCCAGATTTTATGAATGGTATTCTATATTACGGTAAAGTAATAGAATTTTCCTGTGGTTGCTGATGTTGCCTTAACGACTAACAGCAACATTTTAGATACTCTTAAAATTCACAAATGTGTATTAATTACTGGTAATTGAAATATGCATTCCAGCTCTGTGCTATAGCTATTAATTCACTCAAGTGATCCTTCTGAAATGTCTAAGAAAAACTGCTATTAAGAAGAGCTGATAGTGTAACATCTGCTTATGAACCATGTTTAATCACTACAACTAATGATGTTCCTTGCAGATTTTGAGGTATTTTTGTAGTAAAGATAGGTAAGAAGGATTTCCTGCAAGATGTTTTTTATAAACTGTATTCTCAGTGCTGCATTCTGTGGTTTAAAATACATGTGTCCTTCCTACTTGGCTAGGTGGCAGCCAGTTGCCGTCCAGGATTTACTTGGACTTGCAAGCTCCATCCTTTTACTTGTCTAGTTTTTTGTTCCAGATCACTGGAGGAAACTTAGGGCAGAGGAAACAACCTTGGCAGCCACTTCCTACTTTTTCTCATCTTGGTAGTTTTACATCAAGATCTCAGCAGCCTGTGCTCCTTGAGTCTTTGGTACCGATGTTTATGTTGGTTTGGAAGGGAGAAGTGTTCTCTTCAGATCTTACACAGCAAGAAGGGATTTTCAGAATAAGTACCAGATTTTGTGAGGATGATAGGAAAACCTTCCTTCCCCAGGATGTCAGGTGGCTTAAGAGAAGCTGAACATCTCAATGTATTGATCAAGATTAAAAGTATTCTCATGTTTAGAAGATTCAAGATTATCTGCAAAAACATTCTCTGGCAAGACTTGAACTTTTCGTAGTTGTCTGTCTATGTGGACACAAGGTCTTTTCCATAATTTCTCTCTTTCCCCCCACCCCCAATTCATTATCTGTTACTAACTAATTTCTCTGGTGAGAAGGACAGATTGAATACAGAAAGCATACCTTTAGCTTTAATTCTGGAATTGTGGTCATAAAGAAGTGTGGTAAGGACTTTGCCCGAGATAGCAAAGGGAAGCATCTGATATGCTTTGGTCTGAAGTAGGTGAACGGTTTCACTGAGATTTCCGGGGGCTGTCCTTGGAGATTCTGCCAGAGCTGCTAGATCCTCTCCACTAACTAGTTTGTGTTGCAGGGGCTGGGAGTCTTTCTCTGGTGTCTCTCTAAGAAGCAGAGTTCTGCAGAAACTCCCAGTGGTCAGTCAGGTCCTTGAGTGTGTTTTGCCTCCAAATAAAGTGTGTGAAGTCCCAGAGAACACTGACAATTATAGACGTGATATGCTCTTCAGTATTTGAATCATAGAATCATTAAGGTTGGAAAAGACCTTTAAGATAAACAGGTCCAACCATCAGCCTAACACTGCCATATCTACTAAACCATATTTCAAAGTGCCACATTTGTACATTTTTTTAACACCGCCAGAGATGCAGACTCCACCACTTCCCTGGACAGTGTGTTCCATTGCTTGACACAAACCAGATATATCTATTGAGAATATCCTGTCTTTTGTTCTTGTGAAGTGAGGGATGCTTTTGTAAAACAAATGTTTAGGTCAGCTCCCTTTTCTGCTGAGCTTCGGCATGTTTTAAAGCATTGAAGGAAGAGAGGAGCTTCCTCCTCTATACTTGAGTTGAAACAGAGAATTTCTTGGTAAGTCAGATTATGTTTCCTCCTCTGGTACTGGAAGGAATGTTTAAGGTTTCCAGACCTGTCAACAAATAAGACCCTTTTCCCATTTTTCCTCCCTCCTCCAATTATAGAATCATAGAATCATAGAATCACCAGGTTGGAAGAGACCCACCGGATCATCGAGTCCAACCGTTCCTATCAAACACTAAACCATGTTCCTTAGCACTTCACAGAACAGAATCACAGAACAACCAGGTTGGAAGGGACCCATAGGATCATCAAGTCCAACCATTCCTATCTAACACTAAACCAAGTCCCTCAAGACCTCATCCACTCGTGCCTTAAACACCTCCAGGGAAGGGGAATCAACCACCTCCCTGGGCAGCCTATTCCAATGTCCAATGACCCTCTGTGTGAAAAACCTCCTCCTAATCTCCAGCCTAAATCTCCCCTGGTGGAGCTTGAGGCCATTCCCTCTTGTCCTGTCCCCTGTCACTTGGGAGAAGAGCCCAGCTCCCTCCTCTCTACAACCTCCTTTCAGGTACTTGTAGAGAGTAATGAGGTCTCCTCTCAGCCTCCTCTTCTCCAGGCTAAACAACCCCAGCTCTCTCAGCCCTCCTCGTAGGGTCTGTTCTCCAGCCCCTTTACCAGCCTTGTTGCTCTTCTCTGGACTTGCTCCAGAGCCTCAACATCCTCAACCCTAATTCTGACAACCTTATGGGCTATAATATGATTATTGTAGCTTTAACAGCAAGGGAGCTTGGAGTTGTGACTAATGAGCTACTGGATAGCAGGCTGATGAGCAAGAAGCCTGCCGTCCAGCAAATTACTAATGAGTATTTTCACAAAACAGAAGGATTTTATGTTGTAAGGATATGCAGCAAGTGTACAAGTTACAGAAGTTCAAGATATAAAATAGGAATTGAATGTGTAAGGAGTAGAGTATAGGATCAAGTCTAGTACATGAATAAATCTACTAGCCAAATTAAAAAGTGAATGACAGGAGCCAGCAAATAACAGCTGCTCCTTGGAGTGTGAATTGTGTGCTGGAGATATTGATGGCAACCAGTGGAACAGCAGCTTCATCAGTGGAAGCAGCAGACTAGAAAGAGTAGCTGAAACCAGGAAGCAACCGAACCTCCTCCACACCTTGTTTTCTCCTGGTTGTCTTAAACTTGGCTTTTATAATCAGCTCTAATGACATTTGCCTCCCTGTTCTGAAAGGTTTTCCCCATAAGGAAACACCCTGTGAAGCATGCAATAAGAAGACCAGGCGGGAAAGAAACTGCCAAAACAAAACCCCAAAGGGAATATTATTTTGTTAGTTGAGACAATGAAGATATGTAGCAACTGACTTTTCAGTTTTTCCTTTAACAGAGATTATGTGGAATCCTGGTTAGGGAAAAGAGAACAAAGTAGCAGACAGGAGTGAGGAGAGCTTGTTTTCATTCTCCTCTGAGGGAGGAAATAAAACTGTGAAAGCAGAGCAAGGACTGAAAAGAAAAGAAAATGTGCTCCGGTGATTAGCTGCCATCGTTCTCTTCAGACGTATAGGTCTGTTTGCTCCATCACTTCTTGTGGCTTTGTCTGCAAATTACATGCCAAGTGAAAATTAACTCGCTCCTTTGAAACTTTATTGATAGGATGTGTGTGTCTAAGCCTTAATAACTATTATATAACAAGTCATTCCAATTTTACTGTTCATTGTTTGCTGCTTTAAATTAATTGAGGTCAGGCTGGCTGTTACCCTAAAGTGACAGTAGTGGAGAATTATGTACTTATTCTCTGTAATGGGAGGGAAGCAATAATCAAGAAAGGACAATTGGTATGAATGTCATTATCTAGTTCCATCTTTCCAAGACGCTTTCTGAATATCTCACTTGGTTTTACAGGATCCTTTCTTAAAATACTTTTTCTCATCAGCACAGTAATGTTCACAGGGCCTACTGTGAGTCTTCATCCAGATCGAAGCTTTGTGGATAGAATTCCCTTTCATTTGCAGTTCAGGGACGTTTTTTGGTATAAAGCTCAAGCTTTATTATAAACAAAGCATGCAGATACACTACAGATATGTACATGCTATGAATGTTTGTGGTCATCTGATCTTGTTTCTACACTGACGCTGCTAAAGCTGAAACACAAAATTCCCTTTTTAAGACAATTGTGTTGTGTGTTGCAGTACTTTCAGCAGCAAACTCTGTTTATACCTCCTTCACTTTATTTGTATATTAAACTGTAATTTTGCCCTCCTAGCTTGCATGCTGTTGATGGAATCCTATTAAGAGATCTATGGATGCAACTTCACTGCAGAAGAGAGGTCTATGAATCCTTATCAGAAATTTCTTTTGTTGAGTAGTAAGATGCACGTAGCAAGTGGCCTTGAGTAGTTTCAGAACACTTTTCGGCAGTTAAGCCAAGGCAAAAGTTTTCTTGCTCTGCAGTGGTTTGGTGTAAATATTTAACTCAAACCAAAAATGGATTACACTGGGGGAGAAAAAACTCTCTTTTGCTGAGATTTCTGAGCTGGAGAGGTGTACTTTTTGAGCTACTAGCTACAGTAGCCTTAATTTGCATATGTGTTTATGCTCCTTCCTTTTTCAGAAAAAATAGTTGAATGTTGGAAACTTTCATGGAAATACCAAGTGGTAATTGTGAACTTTAGCTGAATTGGTAGCTAGTGTGTCAAATTAGTGACTGGTATGATTGCTTCAGTGACATTGGAGATTTAAGTATCTATATCTTATATTTTGATATATACTCGGTACGTGTGTATGTATGTTTTATACTTTTACGTATATTGGTTGGTTATTTTAACTTAATTTTAAAATATGACAGTTTGTATTGTTGCTGATGAAATAAGGTCAAGATTGCATGATTCCTTGCTCAAGGTCAAAATTGATGACTATATTAGATTTACTTGGCAACCCAATGTATGGGGTTTACAATGACTTAGAAGGTTTCTCTTTTTTATGTGTGGACTTTCTTCTCTTTGTCACTCAATTGCTTTTGCTTCTAATAAAAGCAGTGTTTTATATTAAAGAAAAGAAAAAAACCAACCCCCTGTGGCATATGCATGTCTAAGAATGAGAACCAAGGTCCTGACTCATATCACTCATGATTTATGTTAGCATGGTTTGAAAAAATGTGCTGTCTATGTGTACTTTCCAAGTGCATTCTGAAATGTTTTTCTTTTAGTACTATTGTCTAAAAGCAAGAAACTGATATTTTCAGAAAGAATGTGTGTTTGTGTGTGACAGATACACTGAAACTTTATTAAAAAAAAAAAAACCAAACAAGCAACCAACTTGAAAACTTCCCAAAAGCGAAGAAATCTCTGAAAGCAAGAAACTTCTTAAAAGAGAAACTTTACTAAGGGTTGGTAAGAAAGTGATCTGTGTTCCATTTCTGTTATTATTTAAATGTCCGAAACTTTTCTCACACAACTGTTTTTTGTATAAACACTACATTATTTATTTTCCTATTTTTTTAATGAATGGTTTCAACTTGTGTGCAGTCAGCGATGGAGAGGATTTTAAAATAAAAATCACTGCGTTAAGTCTTTCAGATGAATTGCCTAGAGGTGAGTAGGCAATCAATGTGCTGCAAGTGGTGGTGCACAGAGATTAGTACAGTAGAGAAGAAGAGTTAGTAACTGATGGAGCCAGATCCCTCACGGATTAATAGTTTCTAGTACATCACAGAGGGGCTCAACGATACAGAATTTCTGTGGGTTCTTAGCACTAAAAGATTATCTTCCTTTTTCTCTGGAGTGTTCTGAAATTTTGAATATATATGGGTAGGCGTATCTTAATACCTACTCTAAAAGGATTCAATACATTTGAAGTTCAGTATCAAAAAAGGGAAATGCCATATGTTAAAATGTAAATTGCTCATTGTGTATCAGATTCAGTGGTGAAGTCTGAAGAATCTTCTTCATACTTTATATTCCAAAAGAAGGGTAGGAAGGTATGAAGTATTTAAACCTTTATAGAAGAACAGGATTGGTGACGCTACTTATTTTCTTGGGCTGCTCGGCATGGCCTCTGTGACGAAGGGAGAGCGTCTGCTTATCCTCTAAGGTAATGTGGCTGATGTCATTCTTCCTTTGCTTCAGAGTACTTGAAGTCACTTTGTCTTGGGAGATGCTTTTCAGTCAGCTCTGGATTGGATGGTTTTCTAGATGGTTTAAGACTGGTGTTTGCTTTAGAAGAAAAGCATTTCCTCTGTAAATAAATTAACGTCAAAAGCAGTCATGTGATCTTCCATTTAGGTGTGGCTCTTCAGTTTTCTTTCTTTGAAGTTTCTGTTTATCTTTGGTTTAGGATGGGAGGAAATACCTTTAACAGAGAGTTTATTATTATGCTTAATAATTGGGAATCTCTCTCTAGTTTCAGAAACAAACTGAAGCATTAAATAAAAAATGACAAGTTTTGTCAGATGATTTCTCTGCATGAGAGAGATTAATATGTCATCTAGTATTTTAACAAAATATTGAATTAGTAGATTTCTTTTCTTTTAGTACAGGAAATAGCACCTCAATTTTTCAGTGTGATTTCTTAAACTAATTTTTAGCAGGTAATTTTAGCTCACTTACTGCAGGAAAAAATGTTCTTTCTTCTAACTATGCCTAAAATACTGTAGGATTGCAAGAAATGTATCTCATAGCTTTTTCTGCTTCTTTCACATACTGTGGGAGTGACTCAGAGAACAGAGTAATTTCTACTAAGCCATTTGTTTGGGATCTTGTCACGTAACTGTTTGGTCCCATACTTCATGATTAGTAGCGTGTTCACAACAGGAAGATCTAGGAGATAGAATTCCATCGGTGAAGAAGTTCTTGGCAGTTGATGTGGCTGGGGTAAGCAGGGAATTTAAGATCAACCAGGGTGAGGAGGAAGCAGGCAGCAACAGAAGTTGCGATTTGGCTGTTTTGGAGCAAGTGGTAGAGAGTAGATGGCCTGCTGAGGCCATCATCATCATAAGTTATTCCTATTGTATTCGGCCTTCTGTGAAGGTGTCATTGGGTGGCAGGTTTCTTTGAGGGTGATGTTATTCAGAAGAATTTTATTGGGTTTATGTGGCAAGGTTTTGGTAGCAAGGGTACTACTACAGGGGCGGTTTCTGTGAGGAGCTACTAGAAGCTTCCTCTGTGTCTAATAAAGTCAATGCCAGCTGCCTCCAACGTGGACCTGCTACTGGCTGAAACTAGACCAACTGGTGACAGTGGTAGCACCTCTGAGATAATGTATTTAAGAAGGGGGAATAAAACTGTGGCACAGCAGCAGGCAGAAGAGGGGAGTGAGAATATATGACTTCTGCAGACACCAAGATCAGTGAGTTAGGAGCAGAAGGTACTCCAAGCACCGGAGCAGAGATTCCCCTGTAGTCTCTGGGGAAGACCATGGTGAGGTAGGCTGTCCCCGTGCAGCCCATGGAGGTTCATGGTGAGGCAGATATCCATCTGCAGCCTGCAAAGGACCCCATGCTGGAGCAGGTGGATGCGCCTGAACGAAGCTGTTAACCTGCGAGAAGCTCATGCTGGAGCAGGTTTACTGCCAGAACTAATGGTATCTGTGAGGTACTCGCACTGGAGCAGTCAGTTCCTGAAGGATTGCGTGCTGTGGAAAGGACCCATGCTGGAGCAAGCAGTTCATGAAGAACTACAGCCCGTGGGAAGAATTAACACTGGAGAGCTTTGTGGAGGACTGTTCCCTATGGCGGGGACCTCATGCTGAAGTAGAGGAGGAATGTAAGGAGTCCTCCCCCTGAGGAAGAAGAAAGGCAGAGACAATGTGTGGTATACTGACTGCAACTTCCATCCACTGTCCCCCTGTGGCACTTAAGGGTAGCAGGCAGAAATATTTGGGATTGAAGATGAGCTCAGAAAGAAGGGAGGGGTGGAGGGAAAGTGTTTTAAGATTTACTTTTATTTTCTCATTGTCCCACCCCGATTTGATTTGTAATAAACTAATTTCTGTAAGTTGAGTCTGTTTTGCTTGTAATGGTGATTGGTGAGTGATCTCTCCCTGTCCTTATCTTGACCCATGAGCCTTTAATTGTAGTTTTCTCCTGCTGTCCAGTTGAGGAGGTGGGTGATAAAGGGGCTTTGGTGGGCAGCTGGCATTCAGCCAAGGTCAACCCACCACAGGAATTCAGACAGTCCCTGAGAATTTCTGGCAGGTTAAAAGGCCTGAATCTCCAAGCTTCAGGAACAGCTGTTAGTGGGGAACAAATAATGTGGTCTGCCTGTTCTCCTGCTGCAGGCTGAAGATGGTGAAAGGAGCAAACCATGCATGTGGACTTACCTCCTCTGAGCCTGAGGCTTCCTTTTACTGAATATTTTGCAGTTAAGTAAATGCAGGCCTACTGATGTTAGATAAATGCATGCGTATAATTCATTTTATACATCTAGCCCTGATAGTTCGTTTTGCTTTTCTGTTTTACATCTAGCATAGCGTTATATTTCTGAAGTTTAAGTGTAGTTATGGGAACATGCGGTTTCTTTTCTGTATTATGAGAAGGCGAAGATAGAGTGCCAAAGCTGAAGCGAGAGGAGGAAGGGAAGTAGGTTGAGACTTGCTGAGCAGATGGGGGCTTGTAGTCTTTGTTACTGTAAAAATTTGATAGCTACTACTTGGAGCTGTCTATACTTGCAGATGGGGAGGGTGGAGAGCTATAAGTTACTAAATGAACCCTGTGTAAGAGCAAAGTCCTTTCAAATTAAGCAGGTTATTTCATTTGGAAGAAGAAAGCTACAATTTAACTTTATCAAAATCAGAGCTTTTCATTCTGTTTTTGAAACCAGCTTAGAGGGATAATAAATCAAACACTCTGACTCACCTCTAAGACAGCAAAAAGCAGACTGACAAGTAAGACGGAGGATGATGCTATAGCTGCATGGCCTAGTGTTTGTCCTGTTAAGGCTTAATGTGTTTAATGAGTTGTCTGGCATGGTTTGGTGTTTTTGTATTAGCTCTTCTTTCATTTAGTGTTTTTAGGTCAACCACACTTTAACTCCTTAAAAATCTTTTGTCAATGACTTTATTAAAGAAAAGTATTGTCAAACATGTAGAAAAAGTGCAGTTATATCAATAATATATGTTATTTCCTTCCTCTTTTGCCACAAAGTTGGTCTGTGACTCTCTAGAATAGGGGAGGTTCTTTTTATTTTGTTTATTCAGCACTGTTAACAGAGTGATTTTGAACAGTGCTCAAACAGCGAAACTTAGCAAGTTCGGTCTTGTGCTCTATCAGGTCTGTAGAACAGCTCTTGTTATCACAACTATAACGTGAAGCTATGTAGCACAAAAAGGATGGATCAAAAATCCTTAAAACTATCTTAGGTAAGCTAGAGAATAGTAAGACTCAGAACTATATCTTATTTTAGATGAACAGAGAATAAATAATTGGTTTTATTTAAATGTCTTCTAAGCTAGGAAAAATATAGTTAATTCTGTAAAACTGTAAAACTTTATACTAGGTGATGACTGCAAACATTAATTTCAAATATTTCTTAAACTCTCTGGTCATTTTATATCTTATCCTGTTTGAGCTGCAGAAGAATAGAATTGTCCTTTATTAAGAGGGAGGTTTAAATGAAAGTGAAGTTTTCAAAGTTTTGTTTTGGCTGTATTGCCTGTGGAAGCAGATCTTTGGAAATGTAAGCTGTTTCTCACAAAAATTAGGAAAGCAACATTTCTGTTGCTGCAAAGATTGAGTGTCAGGTTTTCAACTCCACACTCTTACTCAGGATGGGAAAAGGAGTAAAGAAAGGAGTTTTCCTTACAATTATGATGTACGGTCTTCCAGGGGGAGGATGGTATTTTTTTCTCCTAGCCATTCCTTCATTTTGCCTCAGAGCTCTTCTCCTGAGGGAGGAATATTTGCATAAGTGTGTCTGTCATGCTCTCGTTTTTGTTCTAGCTTTGAAGTTACCCTCTGCCTGCACTGTGGAGCTCAGTTACAGGACGTGCATTTTCTCAAAGGACAGCATTGCCTGGGGTTCTAGCAGTTCCCTAAAGCTGCCTGTCTTGGGGGTCTGTGTCACCTTCTGACTGATCTTGATTTGTGTCAAAGGGAATTAAAATTGTCTGTGCCTTCTGCTGAAGCTTTAGCCTGTGTTTTAAATTTTGACTATTAAAATGTCAGTACTGTAACCTTCAGCAAGCACTTTACTGAATTTCCTTATGAATCTTGCAACAACAGCTTTTCACTTAATTCCACTCTGTCTTGTTTGCAAGGATGTTTATATTCATCTTGAGCTCGGTTTCCTTTCTTGCCCTTCAGTGCACTCAATGGATACTTTTTCAAATCAATCTATTTATTGCAGTGTAGGGTGGCTACAGGAAGCATACCATACTCAAAAAATATAATAAAGATCATAAAAAAGTAATGAAGTTCATAATAATGGATTTTTACAATATAGTAACCTTGGCAAATGGAACGTGAATCTTTGTTCCTTAGGAGTCTTCAGATGCTTTTTTTGAAAGCTTTGGATGCCTCAACTATGAACCCATAAGTTTTTGCAATAAATCTTTTTGCAAGGTAAGTGTAAGAAAAAGGCTTGTCACGTGTATGTGTAATTTCCTACAGACTGTTAGAGTGAGACATTTTAAACATCTCGTTTTTCTTTTGGCTTTAGGAAGCTTGCCAGTTTGCTTAAAGAACAACCTGCTCAAATAGTGTTGTTTTTGTCTGCTATACAAGCATGCATTTCATCTTCATCTGGATGGTCCAAATCTGGAAACAGATTAACTTTCTCCCTGGCAGCTGGTATACATATCTGATAGTAAATAAATACTCTTTAAATTGCATTGTATGGTAATGTTTGTAAACATAAAAGTTACCTTGTTTTGTATAAACAATTCCTTACTGATACTTGGGGAATGAAAATGCCTATTCTGAAACTGTGATTAGGTTTTAGATGTAGGGAAGAAGGAGGAGGGCAGTGTAGCTTCCTTGGGTGTCTTAGATTGCATATAAAGGAAAGTAAGTCTAAGCCTAAATGAATGATGGAGAAAGAATTGAAATTTTCATACTTTTCCTTACGAAGACTTTCAGAAAGTATGACTCACTATTAAACCTACTATTTTAAGAGACAATTTCCTCTAACACAGTCTTGACATTTTTACAGGCCTTTGGTAGTCTCAACTCCTTCGTTTTTGTGGGTAAGTATATGGTATGTTTGGATCAGAACATTAACATCCATTTGTGGTAGTTCTTCACATTTAGTCACTATATCAATCCATAAGAATTTAACAGCTACATAGTGATATTTCCTATGACAGCAGATGTCTTTGGACCTTTACAGATCATGAGCCATGTTGAAGGACACCAGAAGAATCTTGTACAAGCCATTGAAGCTCTCCCAAGTTCTGGGCCTCTTTCTGCCTTGGATAAGGACTTGCTACTTTTAAAAGCTACCTCTGCTGCCACCCTGAGCTGCCTTGGAGAATGCCTGACTCTGTTAGAGCAAAGCATGCATCAAGTGGGACAGCGTCATAACAGGACACTGTCATCAGGTGAACACAAACTCTCTTGGGTATTGTTTTATGTGCCTTGGCATTTTTAATATACTGAAACAGGCAAAATTAACCATTCCTCAGAGAGGCAAGTGAGCAGCCTGTAAGCTTTTACAGCCTCAAGTATCATAATTTTCATCTTTGCCTAAAAAAAGATGCAAAATCTATTGCAATCAGAAGAGAGGAGGAAAAGTGGTTGTCCTAAATATTCTCAGGGAAATCGGATTCTTAAGAGAGCAGAACAAAAAAAGGAGGAGGGGCAGGTAGATAAGCCTATATTCTTAATGACAGTATAGAACCTGCTTGGGTTTCTTTTTGTTTTGATTGGTGAGATTTTTTGGTTGCTGATTTTAATTTGTTTATTTTTAAATGGAAATCACAATTCAGATTTGTTTTAGAAAAATGCATATTGTGCGATGTTATAATGATAATCATATTTCTAGGTTTTTTACGTGGAAGGATGCTGTTGAGACAGATTCATTCCAGTTTGTGGTTTTCTTTAAATTTGGAAAGAGTTCTGCATGCTGCTATTTAAAAAAAATAAAAATCTGTGGCAAATTTCTGTGAGCCTGTAACATTGTGATTCTGCATTGAACTCTGCAGGCATGAACCTCCTAGTCGCCATGTAACTTTTTTTTATTTTAACTTCATCCAGTTCTGTGTCCATAATGTCAAGGATTGGGCCTCTAGCTTTCTGAAAGGGTGGTCACTGTTTTTCCATATACAAACTGCACTGCCGAGTCTAAAACAGGAGCAGGACTTGATATAAGAGGAGCAGTAATAGCAGACCTCTGGTTACAGAGTGGCTTTTTTGTTTTCTTTAGGTGCTTCAATCGAATTCCCCCCACTCCCCCAACCTGTCCTTACTTATAGTAGGTCTACCACTAGACAGGATACACCCTCAGGGCTGCTGAGACAGCTGGGTAGGAAGCCCTCTGAGGAATTCCCACAGTAGAGAGAACAGAAATGTGAGAGGGTCAGCTGAGAAATATGCAAACGATGTAAAAAAGACTCTTGGAAAAAACAGTGTAAGAAGTTTGACACCCATACTGTGGTATATCATGACTTCTCCTCATCCAGGTTCTGATATATTTTGTAAAGGAACCTAAATTAACAGAAAAATATCTTTATTTATTCTTGTTTCCTTATAGAAGGTGCATTAAAACCTTGCACATATCTAAATAGTAACAATAAATTGCATGGAATTGAACTCTGATATAAATGAAATTCAAAAGAGAAGGGTTTGGAAGAAAGATGAAAAGCGGCCTTCAAAGAAAAGTCCCCGAAGGTTGTTTTTCATGTCCATGTGATCGAAGTGCACTGTCAGACATAGATGACTTGAGCTTGCACATGTTCTTGAATATGCGTCCAAATAGTCTTCTGTTAAATCAGTGTCTGCATCTTGACTTGATAATGACTTTTGAGAATCTGTGAACGAGAACAGAAGAAAACAAGCATAATGTTAGTAATTGCTGAAAGGGAATCCCACATTTTTTGGAAAAAAAAAAAAAAATGGAAAACCATGCCTATAATGTACTTATTAAATTCTATTAAGTGTTTTTGTTCCTCTTAATACTTGAAGCTTGTGCAAGAATCCTTTCAGGAATCAAAATTCTGTAGCACTGATTCACACCAGCATCTTTGATGTTACTGTGAAAGTCTGGATGGAAACAGTTAATTCTTCAGTGTGTATGTGTGCTTATTAGTTGGTATGTAACTGAAAAAAAAAATAACTAAAAACCCCCACAAAACAAACCAGAATAAAGACAGGAACAAAAAGCTGCTCAAATATTTGGTCTCTTCTCCATGACTGAATATCTGTGAAACAACTTTTTTTCCTTTTCTTTTCCCCAGGCCTCATTATACAACACTGTTGCCTGAAAGAACCTGGCCTAAGTCTTGATTACTGATTTTCCTATGTGCTTAATCTTGTCCAGGCGCACTTTGATAGAGTTCACATTTCTGCTGAGTTGGTAGAGTTTCAAAGTCATCAAAGCTGCATAAACTCATACCTAATCAGACTATTGCCTTTAAAGTAATCCTCTAGCAAACTTTAATTCTAAGAAATGATACATTTCACTTTGATTCTGTGTCCTCCAGGTTTTTTTTTTTTGTTAAGAAGGTGCAGCCAAAGATGATCCTTACTGTCATCTCTTGACACTGTCAGGTGAAAATGACTCCTGTTAATTTAAAAGCTGTATGTTTCTCTGATAGGAATTCTCATATGCCTTTCCCCCAAGTGTGATGGCCTTGTGCAATATATTGCAAAATGTTTCCATCCCAGTGCTGTCTCATTACCTGCTGTATAGTGTCCAAGATGCTAGTGGGCATTGTGGAGCAAAATCCCCAAAATTTTGTAGAGAAAGACAAGATAGGAATTTGATAATTAATTTTCTTTCTTCTAGCCTACAATTCATGAAGGCAGTTCAGTCCAGCAAGGGAGCACAGTCCTGCTTATGTGGAGTGTGAGAAATAATGCACGGATGGCTTAGCTTTGGTGATATGAACTTACCCAGCATCAAAGACTCCTGCTAATATGCCATAAAGAGAGAGAACTGCCCTAAAAAAGCATATATATATATATATATATATCTAGTTCTGCATTCTCTGTACCTGTTCTCTACTTGTGTCCTTGAAGCCTTTATGGCCAGTTACACAAGGATTGCTGACTTATCCATGCAGCTGCAATCATATTATTTCTAAAGCAAGAACTTAACGTAGCTGAGTTTCCAACCTAGTACCTAATGGAATGCATTCATGAAGATCATAATTAAGTAATAGCTATTTTAAACAGATTTCAGACAAAATCCTGTGTGTGTTTATACTTTTGAGTCAGAATAACGTCAGATTAATTTCTAGCTGTCATTATTAAAGATGGGTGCATTAATCACTGGCTAATTTTTTTGTAATTTTCTTCTTTTGTTTAAAAATATGCTGGAAAAAGGATATTACTAGCTGAAAGTGTTAGTTATATATGGAGGCTGGCTGATGTTGTGCCCATCTACAGGAAGGGTTGCAGGGAGGATGCAGGGATCTACAGGCCTGTCAGTCTGACCTCAGTACCAGGGAAAGTCATGAAACAGGTGATCTTGAGTGCTATCATGAGGCACATGCAAGAGAACTGGGTGATCAGGCCCAGTCAACACGGGTTCACAAAAGGCAGGTCTTGCCGAACTAACCTGATCACCTTCTATGACAAAGTGATTTGGCTGCTGGATGAGGGAAAGGCTGTGGATGTGGTCTTCCTGGACTTCAGTAAAGCCTTTGACACAGTTTCTCACAGCATTCTGCTACAGAAACTGTCAGCCGCTGGCCTGGACAGGCACCCACTCTCCTGGGTGGAAAACTGGCTGGATGGCTGGGCCCAGAGAGTGGTGGGAAATGGTGTTAAGTCCAGCTGGAGGTCAGTGACAAGTGGTGTTCCCCAGGGCTCAGCGCTGGGTCCAGCCCTGTTCAATGTCTCTATCAATGACCTGGATGAAGGCATTGAGTGCTCCCTTAGCAAGTTTGCAGACGACACTAAGCTGGGTGGAAGTGTGGATCTGCTGGAGGGTAGGGAGGCTCTGCAAAGGGATCTGAAGAGGCTGGACCACTGGGCTGAGTCCAATGGCATGAGGTTTAACATGGCCAAATGCTGGATCCTGCACTTGGGGCACAACAACCCTGTGCAGAGCTACAGACTGGGAGAAGTCTGTCTAGAAAGCTGCCAGGAGGAGAAGGACCTGGGGGTGTTGGTTGACAACCGACTGACCATGAGCCAGCAGTGTGCCCAGGTGGCGAAGAAGGCAAATTTTGTTCTTTTTGTTGGAAGGAAAAAAAGTCAAGGATTTTCTTACTGGCCAAGGATGTCACCACGGAAGGACATGTAATGTATTTGCTAATCAGCATTAAGTGGCTTGTGACGAGCTTGAGTTCTTTCAGCATGCAGACTAGAAACAGGTGTCTTTTAAAATATAAGTCTGGAGAAGAAACTTCTGTCTTTGCTTCAAACTTGAGAACTTTTGGTGTTACATTTTCTGCCTGTGTGGCCTTTGGCAGAAGTATATCTTTGGACCCTATTGGCTGCTGTGATTAACAACTCTCCTTCCCAAACTCTGAACAGAGCAAATGTGAATGTTTATTTTAAAGTAGCTTTAGCAGTTATGTTGTGTTTTCAGTATTTTTTTCTCTTTTTGTTTGTTATCTTGTAGTAGCAACCTGGGCAGATAAATCCATTCAGTGATTCTATATTTAACATTAACCATTCATTTACAGAATAAAACATCTCCCTTAAAGGGATTCCCTCCTATGTTTTTCTTTTTCTCACTTGCACACTTTTTCGAAGTGTAAAACAGAATGTTTCTTTTTTTTCCTGAATTTTTAAAAAAAACTTTAACTTGGGATTTTCCAAAGTTCATTTGAATGTTCAAATATTGCTTTTTTTGTCTTGGACTGAGGATGATTGTAGAGTTGGGGCTGAGGGTAGATTTAAACTTTTTTTTAGCAGGTTCTCTCTTGTTTCTCTTTCGAAGAAAATACATTGATAGGAAAGACAAAAACTGTTGACAGATGACAGCTAGGGATTCTCCTGCAGCTGAGATGACAGGAGGACAGAAAAATAAGCAGGGAAAAATGAGCAGTGTTCCCTTTCTTGATTAACAACCACATACTCTATCCCACCCTCTCCTATCCACCCCTGAACTTGTGAGCAGGAAAGAGTCAGGAAGGAAGACAGGGGAGAAGATATTCTTTATTACTGGTGTTATTTACTAAATTTAGCATGGTGAGTCAAGGTCTCCCTTAAGTGCATCATCACTAGACTTGCTTTTGTTGAGAATAACCAAAACAATTTGCTGTTCTATCTAAATGCTAATGGGTTATTCCTTCTACCTTCTTCTTTCATTGGAAGATAATGTTATTTTCTAGTCCCTGCACAGCATTAGCAAATACAATGTTCTTTCTAATTGGAAAAGCAGATGTGCAGCTGCCACTTGCTGCTGCTGGTTCAGCCTGCTGTAGGCCTCAGCGGAGAGACAGAACTGTCACATCAGTCCCTGGCAGGGAAGGGATTCAGATCTAATCTTGGCCTTTCCTTGAGGCCTGCATTGCGTTGTTAAGGGGATATTTGTTAGAGTGTAGTTACAGTATATTGTAAGAGTTTTATTAATAGATGTTAGCTTACAATTGTGCCAGGAAAAAAGTGTGATTGTTCTTCTAGTCTATAAATAAAGAGAGGACTTAAAAATAGAAGTGTTTCTGTTACAGAATTGAGGTAGATGTTAAGCATATTTGATGCATCAATTATCGTGCAAAAATGTGTTTTGAGGGTACATCAGGTAAGTAGAAAATCAGAACTAACAAAAGAAACTTGCCAATTTAGCTAAAAAAATCTCTATAGACCTCTTTGGGGAGAATTTCCCTCCCTCTTGATGTGTGAACCTGTGAAAGGGAATCACATTTTCCCTGAGGGCATTTGTATGGGATACAGCCTATTGTGCCTGTGAGACAGATGGGGCTTTGTGAAGTGTAGCATTGCTCTAGGAAAAGGAGAAAAGGTTGTGTTTGGATGCTGTGCTTTTCTTAAGCAGGAGTGTTCTCCTGTGCCTTGGTGGATTTGTCTGCTGCCTGTTCATCGCAATGGAAAACAGTGTTGAGGGCAAGTAGGAATGAAGCTAATTTTGGGGTATTTCTTATAAGCACTCTAATTTTCTGTGTACATCTGCAGTGAAGTTCTAAAGGAATCAGGCCTGGGTTTTCAATCCCAGAACTACAGAATGAACACTGTGCAGGTAGAAGAGATCTGACCGATATTACTATTTGTGTATTTGGTGTGTCCTTTCTAATTTTTGCATAGTTTACTGCAGAAACAGATGTTTTGTTTTAATAAGCGTAATGCTTTTCATAGTCTGAAAGCAAATAGTCAAGTAGCTGTGTAGCTGTGAATGCTTTTTTTATCATTTGTGACAGCCTTTCTGGGGAATTTCTTTAGAATTATGAAATGTATCAAAATAAGCTTTGAATTTACCTTTTTGTCAGCTCTCTTCAGGTATGACTGAGAACAGACTGAAAGTCTGATTTAAGAACAAAACAATTTCTTTCTATTCTTATCCGTCTCTGAAGAGGAACTTTTTCTCACAATATGTTTAGATTTAATATCTTTTTTTTTTCGTCTTGAAGTCTTTATAAGAGCAAGGATTGAACTAGTGATAGAAAATTTTGAGTGCTGTTAAGTGGCAAAGATAGTAACTCCATTAGAGTAGATCAGGTTATTTACAGATGGCAGTTTAGTCTGCAAAGAGTTATTCCAATAAAATAATTTGATTTGATATGGGACAGAGAACAATTACTGGTACTGCTTTGTGGTAAGAGTAATTTCTGCTAGTTCAGATCAAAACATTTTGAATGTACACCTGGTAATGTGAGAGAAGTAGATGCCACGTTGTTTTGTCCTTTCACTTTCTATATAGAGGTTGTATTCTGATCTTAGTTGATCTTAAGATACTTTCTGATGAGTTATCTCTTCATACTTTGCTTTTGCCCAAAAAGTAGGCTGCTATATTAGTTATTTGGCAACTCACTTGGGATGGTATGAAAATGCTGCTGTTGCTGTGTGAAGTTTTTAGAGAAAAGACCATCAAATGTTCCCCAGTGGCACTTTGAAACTAAGCATTGATTTTTTTCAACTTATTCAGAGAGCTGACTTTTTATTTATTTAAGTTTTTGTGGCATATGAGTAGTATCTTCTACTGTATGTGTCTCTTCTGCAAATTAGTCGAGTTCCAGGCAGACAGAATTTAACAAAACAGTTTTTCTCATATGCAGAGGTGCGAAGTAAGCGTATGTGCTTTAGCCTGGGTCTGAAGTCTTGTCATCCTGTTGGTGTTGGCTAGGTCGCAATGTGTTGTTAAGAGAGCCTTTACTAAAGCTCTGTTTGTACTGAAGTGGGGTTGCTGGTTGATAAGAAGCTTGACATAAGCTGGCAATGTGCACTTGCAACCCAGAAGGTCAATGGTATCCTACTCCATCCCTGGAGGTGTTCAAGGCCAGATTGGATGGGGCCTTGGGCAGCCTTGTCTGGTGGGAGGTGTCCCTGCCCATGGCAGGGGGATTGGAACTGGGTGGGCTCTAAGGTCCCTTCCAACCCAAACCATTCTACTATTCTGTCGTAAGTGATGGGGGAGTAAATGTTCACACTTAAATTTCCCCTGGAGCGAGTTACTTATTCAAGTGGGAGCTTTTTCTTGTGTTCATTTACAGAAATTAGATTTATTTAAAAAATTAATTTAAAAAATTGTTTACAGTGAAGGCCAAATAGATTGCATGTGCAGAGGGAAAATGTATATGCTGAGAGAGTTCAGCTTTTATTTAGCCTGAAGAAGGCTCTGAGGAGACCTTATGGCAACCTCCCCGTACTTTAAGGCAGCTACGGGAAAGCTGGGAAGGGGCTCGTTATTAGAGAGTGCAGGTGTAGGATGAAGGGTAACAATATTAAGGTGAAAGAGAGGAGATTTAGGTTAGATATTAGGAAATTTTTTTTTTTATTATGAGATTGATGAGGCACTGGAACAGGCTGCCCAGCGGAGTTGTGCATGTCCTGTACGTGGACGTGTTCAAGGCCAGGTTTGATGAGGCTATAAGCAGCCTGAGCCAGTGGAAAGTGTCCCTTTAAGGTCCTTTCCAACCCAAACCATTCTGTGATTCTATGATAGCCCAAAAAAACCGAACAGATGACTTATTGGCATAAACTGATGTCAGTTAACTTTTTTTTTTCAGTCATTTGTAACAGGAAAATAACAGTGATCCTATATTCACCTGTTTGATGGGGAGATACAGAATTGATTGAGATTTGTCACTGCAAAGAGAAAAAAGCATAAACCTGTTCTATAAAACTCTGTGATTATTCAATAGTAAAAGAATTCTATTTTAATTTCTTAATATAATAATATACAGTATTATCTCACCAGATCAAACCATTTAGTTTAATTAGGAGACAACCTCAGATGATATGGAGAGGAGAAATTGCATGTTCTCTAAACATTTTGATTTGCGTCATCTGAAAAAATTGTCAGTGATGAGAGGAGTAGATCTTCCCTGTGGCACTTAGCTGTATTTTCATATGTGTATTATTGTAATGACTGAAGAGCTGAGGTTTTCTTATCAATACCTCTGCAATTCATAGCAGCATGTTATTAATAGCTGAAATTTAAGGTGAAGGCTACTAATTTGAATGTTGATGCTATGTTTTAGAGCAGTAAGAGAGGACCTACTGTGCAGTCACCTTAGCTGATTGTTCTTTTTTGTCTTGGAATCCTTGAATACTGGATGATCCTGGAAATCATGTGCCCCCAGAAATAAGAGTTTTCTGATGTCTATTTCTATTAAATCATTTTAAAATCTTCCTTCATAGATTTTTTTTTTTAAAAAAAAAATCATAGATAAATTGGCATAGAAGATGCTAGAGTGTTTTTGTTACTGATGTAAAACTGCATGGAAACAGAGAAGAGGTAGTAGTTAATTTGTATTAGTAGCACGATGACTTGAACGGAATGTGTAATTTGTTTCTTGTAAGTTGACAGCCATTTTCTGCTTCAGAAGGTATCCTGGGATGGTCTGGGCCTAAGTCACACTCCACAGAGCAACTGAAAAATGGTGCCCTCAGCTCCTTGTCATCTGCCAGTGCCAACATTACATGGGCAATAGTACCATCTGCATCCCAGGATGGGCAAGCACTACAACCAAATACAGAGGTAAGCAAGCTAGGTCTCTCTGGGCCATTTCTGTTGTATCTGAGACTTGGCGTTGATTAGATGTGAACCATGTATGACGATAGATACTTTTACTAATCAGTTATTGTACATTTTTCTTTCTAGTACACTCTTTGTTTGAAATTAGTTGTGGAAATGTTGTTTGCAAAAGTGCACTCCAAAACTAGAAAAATACCTTGATAGTGTTGCTGTGTGCTTTTGCTTCTCTGTGTTGGTTTGGACAGAGACAGCAGGCTATGGCAAACGTACATCTCTTTCTAGTTGTAAAAGCATTTAACAGCCTGTAAGAACACATTTCTGTCTTCTGGCTGCTTATTTTTTATGTTGGTTTAAGACAGACAGGAGACATTAGGACCTACAACTATTGCTTGCTACCTGTTCTTCTGTTTTGCTGTTTGCTCCTGGGTGTCTCTTGAGTATGGCTGACTATGCTTTGAGTTGCAAAACTGTTTTCTGACCCCTTTTCCTGTTAAGTGATTATGGGCAGAAGTTGTCCAAACCATCCCACACCAGCCTGTTGATTTGTGCTTTTGTGGCATTTACTTGGTAAAGGGCAGTTCTGATGCATCGACTCTTTGAGGAGGCTCGCAGCTGCGTGTCAGGCATCTCGTGCACTGAAAGGCTCTCACCATGCCAAACTTCTCCAGCTTCTACTGTCTGCTTTGATTACCGGTGCTGCCCACCAGGAAAACGCTTCACACTGAGACCCCACAGATCTTAGGGCACCTGGAGCACGAGAGACCTGGAGAACTGGGAAGAAGTTTATGAGAGAGCTGAAGAAACCTTTTCTACTAGTGAATGCCCTTTGACAATTGGAATATATTATATGCTTTAAATTTTTGTACTGTACTGAAAATTCTTTTCCCTCGGGTTTATAAAACATTATATTTATATATTCTATAAATATATATTTAATATCTATAATAAAAATATATAGTATATATAAATATATATTTATTCTAATGTTTTTATTTATATTTTCTAATGTTTTTATTCTTGATCACCTGGTAAAGCCAAATGGGATGTGGAAGCATGGACTTTGCCGCAAGCACATAAAGAGCAGCAGCTGATTTAACTCATCTCAGGGAATCATTTTGCAGTTGAGTTGAGACACTTATGACTTGCTTTAAATTATGTCTTTTTTTAAAAGTCCAGTCTCCTCCTCTTCTCTTGCTGATGAGAGATACTGAGTTGTGTGTGTGGATTGAGATGCTGCTTTGCTCACAGAACTTGTGATTTTTTAAGAAGGGAGTATACTTGAAGAGATGCATATAAGCAGGGGAGCACAGCAGTGCTTATAGTACAGAATCCTCAGTGCTTTGTGGGCAGTCTTCCTGAAATCAGCAGCCTGCATTTGGAAGCCTTGGGGCACTAGCCCTTTAAAAAGAAAAAAAGAAGGTTAAAATAAAATTTTATATATATATAAAAAAATAAAAGTTATAAAAAGGTCAGCTGAAGGTGATTTTTTGGCAGGAGCAGTAAATGGAAGTTTGTGTTTTGGTGGAACAACCAGAAGAAGCTGGACTTGTGTCTAATTTTTACTGCAGTAGTACAGTTTATTAAGCAGAAATGTGGTTTTGCCCTAAGAAAGTGGCCCAAATAAGGATTAATTCTTGGAAGCTCTTTCCAAACCTTCATCTTCCCTTCTACCAAGTGCATGTATGCTTCATGTTCTCTGAGACTGGTCCTGTTGGCTCACAATTTTAAGTGCTTTTTTAAATGTAACTGATCAGTTTTTCAGTTTTGATCATTTTTATCAAGATTTCAGTGCCCCACTGAAAGGCTGAAGAACAAAACCTGATTTGTGGAAGAGGTGAACAGTTACATCTAACATAATCTGGAAGTTTTGCGCTTTCATATTAGTCATTCATGCTCTGATACAGAGGGTACGTGTCTTGGTTGCTGTGGTCAGATCCTTTTCTGGGGCAGGAGGTGAGGTTCTCCTAGAGTGCTGCCAGCTCTGTTCACCGGAGCAAAATGTCAAACAGGAGACTGGAGCTGCTTCTTGTTGTGACTGGAAAAAGGCAGGTGGGAGAACAGGCTTTGAAGAAGAGAAAAATTGTTAGAGCAACATAGTTGCTACCATGCTGAGAATGCTTTCTGAGCTAGGCACTCAGGAGATGGAATGTGACCGCCTCCAGCTATCAAAGGTGTTTGACTTAACACACTTTGGTAATTCTTTGTGTGGGAGTTAAGCATATTTTTAAATATATTCTGGCCTGTTTTGTGTCCAAGGCAGGAGCCGAGGTTTGGCACTGAGTAACTAGCTCATTTTCAAAGGTATAAAAGCACTGACTGCTAATGACTTACTATATGTAATTATATATAAAAGCAACTGCAAATCATCACACTCATTTTGTAGTCTAGATACGTTGCTGTTAATAACTGTGGTGGCATCAGCAGAGAATGAGAAAATCTAGATGTCATATTTGACAAATATTTGACATTGAACCCCTTGATTTCTTTATTTATCTGGTAGCTTCTTTTAGATGTAGAAGAAAAGCGGAATCCACAAATGTTGTTTAGATGAAGCTTATTTCTCTTAATGATTTTTTTTCTAGAAGCGCCAAGCTAAACACTGGATGGTCCTTATTTCTGAAGAAGTTGGTTGTATGTTAATGGGGCATAGCTTTCAAAACATACCTGCCAAAAGAAGTAAGCCTTACATTTACAGAAGTTATGAGAAAAGAGTGCTGCTTTCTCTGTCATTGCTATCAAAATGAATGCAAATTTCTTCATTGACTGAGCCTAGATTTTTATTTAGAAAAAATCTGTACTTTTTATGATATGATCTCCTGTCTCTTAGAAGCTATGCCCCAAAGGAACAGGAGAAAGCTTTTTGGCCAACGCTCAGCATAATATGCACCAACCAAACAAATTGTGAAGTGACCTGTAGTCTGAAATAGAAAAAGCCATTAAATAACTACCCTTGAGGAACAACCAACTCAGCCGCTTATATTAAAGAATGTTATTTATAAAGAAAAAAGAATTTTAGGTACATGGATCAGCAGTGATTTTAAAAAGAAAACAGTGATGTTTGTTATGTTGGAGGAAGGGATGACTGTTAAGGAATTCTTCCTGTATAACAGCCTGTCAGCGGCAGCAGTTTCCTGGCAACATGGCCAAGTGGCTGAGTGTGTTTAGTGATAGCTGTGTTAATTCTAAGCACAGCATGGAGACACTTTGCAGCAGTATATTAAGCAACATCATTAACAAACCAATGACTTGTTCTTTGCTGGGTTTTTTACATGTTTATGAAGAACTGTGGATCTTTCTAATTCTTCTCTGGAATAGCAAAACTCATCTGGTCCAACTCTCTTTGAATACTTAATCGTTTTTGAGGGATATAGTAAGTTCTGGAGATGAGTTTTGATGCTGTAGATAACTAAAGTAATACCTTTCTTTCGGTCTGTCACACTGTCAGGATTTGAGGAATGCAGAGTTCCTCCCTTGGTGAAATAATTCTAAAACCTAAAGAAAGAATCTAAAGATTCTTCTGTTTAGATAATATATTGGTGTTTACTTCTTTTTTTTATTCACGGTGTTCTTGCTTCTGAATGCAGGGACACAATTTGAGATATTGCTTAAACTAGTTCAGAAAAAGACAAGATTTTGTGAGAGATTATTTTCTTGTATAATCCTTACATACTATAGCATGTCCTTTCTTCATGTTACTGTTTTGTCTTCCCAGGTGAGTTTTATTTAAAAGTCTGTGATACAGGACAGCATGAAATTAAAGCCTATTATTTCCTCTGAAAGAACTAACCTGTGACAGTGAAATGCTGGATCAAGCAACTTTGTCTTATTTTTCATACTTTTGTTCTTGATGTAAGCTTCCGAGTTTTAGTTAATTTCTTTTTTTGGATTTTTTTGGTCTGTCCACCTAAAACATCGAATTGAAGCAGGTAAAAAGGGCTGAGCTGAACAGACTATTTTCTCTCTGATGTGAGTTGATGTAAACTACTTTTGTGCATCCCCCAGTGAACTGCTTTGTACTTTTTGGTGTAAACTACGTTATAATTTCAAGGTATTATTTAGGGTTTTCATTTTGAAGCAGAAATAGACAAATCTGATACGGAATATGCTGGAATATGCTCTTCAGAGCTGTGATGTGCGCATGGTCTCTGTCCAGTTTGCAATAAATGGGACCTTGCTCCCTTCATTTCAGGTTTTGTAATTTTGAAATTCCTTTCAAGAAATGCTGAAGTTGGTTAGTTTTAAAATACTTAATCTCACAGTAAATTCAGTTACAATAAAGGTAGGAATCAATTCCCTATGTGAGCTACTGTTCCAGTTCACTTAATTGTCATTTTGGGTGTCAGAATTCCCCGACTGAGCTGACAAAATGTAACTACGGGCGAAATGCTTCCCGTGGGAGCCAAAAAGAAACAGGAAACAGGCTGCTCTTAGGCAGGACCTGAGAGGGAAAGAATAATTTTCTTTTAATCTAATGGTTTATTATTACAAAAATCATCCGTGAATTAGCTCTCCACATGATTTTTATGTCTTAAAATGCCCTGCTAGCTGATTCTTCCCATCCTTTGGATGTGGTATCTGTGCAGTTTCTCTGCTTTTCTGTCCCTAATTTTCCCTTGCTTGTCTGCATGAGAAGCTGTACACATACTCCGTATTGAAGTGCCTTTTTAATAGGATTGAAGTTTTAGCTCTGTAGGATTGAAGCTTTAGCTCTGATTATCTAACTGCTAAACCAGGTTTTAATTGTGATAGTGATTGCAAGGGCAGTCAAGTCTAGGTCATTAAAGATATTTTGGTCCCCTAGATGACCTGAACCTTGATGTTTTCAACCATAAGAAGGAACTGCTCTAATTGCAGGAGGTACTGAATCAGTTAGTTCTTAAACTTGAAAATTTATGTGGTTTTGTCCAGTCTTTTCAAGTGACAGTTGCTTTCACATAGATTAGTATACCTCCTGATGTGATGATATTTCATACTTTAGAGAGGATGTAATAGCCTTTTTACATAGCGTGTTAGAGATGCTAAGAAATTATTTTTAAAGTGCTCCTGCAATATTAGAAACTAAGGTAGATTCAAGAAATGATTGCAAATTTAGTCTCACCTTTTCTTTATATATCTGTGTCTCAGCAGACTTGCCCAGGACTGTGGATTGTTTCCCAGTGTAAATTTTTCCTAGTGTTTCCTCGTTCCATTTTGTACTTGACATAAATGTATGTAATTGGTGTTGGGAGATCAGCTTAACCATGAACATGCCATGTTAGCCACAGGGGCAGTAGTGGGAAGAGAACAGATCAGGGTGGGAAAGTAACTTTTGGAGTATTACAGAGAGTTTTTATCACTTTTTAGTACAGATATTACAGGATTTCTGAATGTGCTCTGCTTTTTACCTTCTGCATGATGAAATACTTTTTGGACCGGAGAGCACAGTAAATGGCCTGTAATGACTTGGATGGATAAATTAATCTCTGAGCAAAGATGGTACCAGTTAATCTATTCACTAACAGACCATCTAAAAAATGAAATCTGAGATAATCAGTTGAAGGTATATTTAAGGATAATCGAGGGAAGGTATATTTAAGGATTAAATGCACAATTACACTAAAAGTCAAATTAAATGACCCAAAGCAAAGCCTGCTACAGCAGCACTGACAGTGACCGAGATAGTCTAGCTAATTTTGATTTTAGTTTTTGCTAGCTTTCTAAAATAGTTACTGTGTCAGCAAACAATCTCTAGTAAAATGTTTTATGCAAATAATTAATGAAAATTTAGCTCCAGCCAAAGGCACTGCATTTTGTTGAGTCACTCCCATCTCCAGAATACATGTATTCCAGCTGCTGTCTGTATATTTGAGAGTAATATGCTACTTAAAAATATGAAGCTTTAATACAAAATTTGAATCTAATTTGAATAAGCATGAAGGTCTGATCATGTGGCACTCCATAATTACTAGTGAAATTAAGTGAAAAACAATCATTGGAATATAAAGAACTTGGGTTCTCTTGCAGTTAAGGCTTAAAAGTTGAGTTCATTGTAATGGATCAATTGTTTTCTCTGTTCATTATAAAAACTGTCCCCTCTGCGAAATGAACTCTGAAGCCAATGTTAATTTTATTTCAGGATTGTGCACTAATTGATTTGTGGTGTGCCATTTGATTTGCTTTGTCAGTTCTGTTTCTTAATATATTTATATATGTGAGTTTGGCAATACTGCCCATTAGTAAGCTTACCCATCTCATTAAGACTGTCAATAACTTTGTTAGACTTCAGTAAGTTAGGCTAGACTTCTACAATGATTACTTGTCTCATGCTGGAATTGCCTTATCTTGCTTAGTGAAGCATCATCCAAACTGGCTTCAGCTGTTGCATCTGATCTTACTAGGAAAGAGAGGGTTTTCTACTTGTGATGAATTCTAGTAATTCTTTTCTTGAAAAGCCTTGAATGTGGGAACAGCTGTGCTGAAAGTATTTAATTATAAAACTTTGTCTCAGAGGAGGACTTGGAAAGGGAAGACAAGTCTTGCATATTATAGTGTAGGGAGACTGCACAGTCGTCTTTGTAGTTTGAGGTGGACCAAGCACTCATCAGACTGAGGACAAACCTTAGAAGCTTTTCAAGCTGAGAATTCTGCTGACCTTAAGAAATTGGCTGTATAGAAGATGATGATTTCTAGGCTCAATTTGTTTAACATGTACATTTAATATTCTCCTGGTATGACTTATACTGATTTAATTTTCTTTCCAAAGACTTGAGCCTGTCTTTTTATTTTGTGTGTGTTTGTGTGGCAGTAATTAGAATGTGTACAGTGGAAGGGAAAAGAAATTGCAGGAAGAGTCAGCATGGTTTAACGAGTGTCTTGCCTTGAGGAAAGATATTTAATACTGCTTCTCTTAATATGTCTTTACCATTTATCTTCTCTTATAAATATACTGGCATGTGATATTGCATACAATAAATAGCCCTGTGAGAAGTGGATTTACATAGAGATTAGTATTGCAAGACCAGATCATTGTAAAGGTTAAATTTGTAGTTGTCCATCTTTTTGTGCCTTCTCTGTGTACATTAATGGTAAATCGTTGACTAACGTGGTTGCATTTTTCAGCCATAAATTTCCTTAGCTAGCTTACAAAGTGGCAGAGAAGAGAAGAGAATTACAGCTGGCTGAATTTCTTCAGTTCTGTTACTTCCTAACTTTTCAGTTACTGAGTGTTAGAAGCAGAACCCTTGCAGAGTCACACAGTACTCCGTATTGGAAGAGATCTAGAGATGTCCTGCAGATCACAGAACAATCACAGAACAACCAGGTTGGAAGGGACCCATCGGATCTTCTAGTCCAACCATCCAAGCAGAGCCAATGAGATCAGTTTGCTCAGGGTCGTGTCCCCCCAAGTTTTGAATACCTTCATCTGTGCAGATCCCACAACCTCTCAGCACAAACTGTTGTAGTTTCTGTGGGGATTTTTATCAATGGGAAAGGTTCATTTGAGTATGATGCCTTTCCTTACCAATGTGCTTTACTGTCTGGTGAGTGACTAAAATCATCTGCTGGCTCTGTTACCAAAAAGTGTTTGTCTTTCCGCTCTTTGTGGGAATATGAGACAAGTTGCTCCTAGTTCTTCAGGTTTCTCCCTAAGGATCTCGTTCTAGAGGAGATCTCTGTTAATACAGGGGGAAGTCCAGAGAGCATAGCATTCTGCCTCTATACTTTCCTCCATGTTAATCTCCATCACCAGCCTGCAATTCAGTGCAATCTTTTGTCTTTAGCTCCTCACAATCTCCGAAGTCTTACCTGTCCAGTGGTGGGAATCTGTCTTGCTGCACTGTGTGGTTTGTAAACTTGTTAATTCTCAGCAACTTATTTTGGATAGTGTTGGATGCTATATTTGTAGTCTCTTGATTCTAAAAAAATTGATTCTCAAAACAAGACTGAGTATCTTTCTGTCCCTCATTAATATCTGTATTGTTTTAGGAATAAGTTTTGTTAAAATTGTTTGTGATTTCTTATGGTTTTAGGTTAGCATGAAATGTACTGTTGTGATTTATGCGAGCCTTTAAGGGTTTTTGCTTCAATTTAGGACAAGTCTGTGGGGCTTTTCTCTTTGCGTGCTTTTTGTAATCTCATGTTGCTGTTGCTTTCTGATGATGCCACTGATGAAAAATATTTATTCCCAGTTCTTACAGAATTTATGCATTACTGTAAAGTCTTCTTGTGTTTTAGGATTCAGATTGAACAGCGCTGTACTTTAGTAGCTCTCATTTCATGAAAGATGGTCACAAGATGTGTGGACTGGTGCTTATACTCAGTCTTTTCTTGTAGAGTCTGTGGTTGCAAGTTAGCTGCTTCTCAGCTGATTTTCAGGACTGATTACCCTTAGGTAAACCCTTAGGTTTTATGAAAATCAAAATTTGTGAGAGGAGTTGTCTTATGAAGGAGTTACAAACATATAGAGAAAAAGTTGTCCAGCAAACGTAGTTTGGTGCATAGCAAGATTACAATGCTGTAAGGAACCCAAATGAGGATCTCTTTTTAAAAGGATGTTAAGTCATTGATTGATGCCTTATTCTTAATCACTTTCACACTTAGTTTCTGCATTTTTTCTGAAGGCTTACGCAGGCTATAGTGCAACATAAACACAGATGCCCTTTGTTTCAAGTTACATATTTTCCTATTCTTTAAACAACAAACTGACACTTAGTTCTTCTTAAATCTTGTATGTTATCTGGTCCTCATCACTGCTGTGTTGTCATGTTTATACCTAAATGTGGTCACTGGTCAGAGTTAAACATATCTACAGTATAGGGAAAGCTTTCTGAGTTTATTCTTTAAGGATGAAAAGACTTCTGTTCCCAGAGGTACTACTGCAAAATATTAACAAAAAAGCAAAATAGCGAATACCCAGATAATGTACTTGCCTCCAGATGCCTGGCAATTTTGTTTTGTTGGAAAGGAAGACGTTTGCAGACCTATTTGTCACCTAAGATACAGGTTTTGTGATTATTTTCTGTGCTTGGATCATCTGTATATCAGCCTGTCTATATTTACAAAGAATTAATACAAAATGTATTTCTTCTTTGCTTGCTTGCTTTGCAGTGAAGGAAGTATCCTCTGAAGAGAGCTAGGTATTACTTGATTCAGTAGATGACTCTCCTATTATGTGCTGTATCCAATTAATCTTGTGTGATGGACAGATGACTCACACTGCCACATTTGGATCTTTGCACTTGTCCCTATCTGGAGGGATTTTCTGAACATCCAGTGTGCTTAGCATGTTCAATTAAAAAAACCCAAACAACAAGCTATTTTATACATAGGTATAGATAATCCATATGCAAAAAAAAAGGAGATTGTTAATATTCTTAGTTGGAAGAATTTTCTCTGGAGACCTGAATTACCGAACAAAAATAACAAATTTGGTAAGAAATTTATGTCTGATAACCTTGACATCCTTTATATCCTTCCCTTTTATATTCTTTCCTCACGCAAGGTTTTTCTAACAAATATTCTATAGTTTGACCTATCAGTGATAAACTGTGTGTTCAGGACTGCATAAAAGCTTTGGTCCTGCTCTCTCACACCCCAAACTCAGATGCTGTAGATTCACGTATCTGTCTGGATAGATACATATGTACCAAGAAAAATAATCCATAGTTTAAGGTAAGTAGAAAATCTACCTGTTGTGCCGTTTTCCCTTCGTCTAGATGTTTGAAGGAGAAACTGTCTTTCTAGTTGGATATGTATGTAGATGACAGTAGCAAAGCAAGAAGTTATTTTTGCTTGCCATAGTGATGGTGTTGTGTAAGTTAATGTGCTCACTTTTTAATATCCTTCCTATTTGATTGTCATCATCTGTTACTTGCTTTGGTAATTTAAAAGTGATCTTAAATTTAAATTTTTATTCATCATTGTTATATATAAGCCATAATGGATTCAGTGCTAGGCGAAGTGTGGTTGTGGGTGTGTTGAAGTTTTGTTGGGGGGTGGGGAGTAGGTTCCCCCTTGAGGTGGTAACTTTTGGCAAAAATTTACCTAGTGATTAAAACAAAAGCTTACTGACCAAGGAGATGTGAAATATTCAGAGTTGATGAAGAAAATCAGCTGAGCTGAGCTACCTGTTCTGCTACCTTTGAGAGAACTTTTTTTTACAATGAAATTGAGATATATAAGAGGCTGTATTAAGTTTTGTTTTCTAAATTCTCCTTGTAAGCTGTGCTTTGGTTCTGAGCTTATTAAGTCTTTTATAAGAGAAATCAAACATTGAACAGTGAGGAGCCTTAAGGCTCTTTGCAAGTCACAGGAACATAGGTTTCCAAGTGCTAACATTGTTATTGTATACAAAAAGAAGTGTTGTGACCTTACAGTTAAGCTTAAGGTTGCTAATCTGTAAAGGACAGTGCATTTGGAAGTTACAGAAATACATGGATAATGATGGTTTCAGTCTTTACAGTGGACTTGAAATAAATGTATTTGACTTTTTCGTGTTTTGTTTCAAGATTTGGGTTGAAGTAAACTGAAATTTTCTCTTTTATTTCTATTATAATAATTTCAGGTTTCTGTATGGGAATTACTCCTCTTCCTTTCACAGTGTTCCAATATGCTAATGTGCATATAAAATAGGTTAAGTACAACTTGCTGGACCAGCTACATCTGAGTTTCAAATAACTGCTAATGAGTGATGGTTGTAGTTGCGTATTTTTCTGTCAGCTGCATGCCACAGTAACTGGCATGAAATAAGTGCAATGAAGTATTTTGAAGGCATGCATGCTTGAAGAGGAGAAGACAAAGTAATGCATGTGAGTTAGTGCAGTTCTGTCAATTCTGATACAGTGACAAGCCCTGCAAGAAGCTAACAACTCATTATATATTACTACTTTTGGTGTATTATTACTGTATCTACTTTACAAAGAGAACTCTAATTTTAGTTTTAAGGCTGGTGAAAATCATGGGGTGAATTTATCCCTCTGGTGTAAATGTGCTAAAGCTCTCTGACCTTGCAGAGTTATATTTAATCTTACACCCACAGAAAACCTGTTTGCAAGCTCTCAAGTTACACAAGTGCAAGTGTAAATGATGCTTGCAAACCTATATCATTAATGAAGAGAATCTGAAAATCAAACTGAACCCTTTGCTTTTAATGTGCACTAGTAGAACTGATTGCAATTAGATGACTCTACAGTAAATATCACAACCCTTGGCTAGTCTGAAAATGCTAATTCTATTTAATGTTGCTTCTGAACAAGCCCTGCAAGTAATTTATTCCATCATTCTCTCAACGCACTTAGGGACTACTTCTCTTGGAATACTATTAAATGTTTTCTTCATATCTGGATGTTTTAAGTACCTAAGATTCATCCTCTTACTCGTGACTACAGACCTTTTTGTACTACATAACAACTTTTTCATGCCTTAATGAAAGTTCTTACAATGTTTTGGAGAAATTATATGAAGAATTGCCTTATAAGTTCCATACATGTCCTCATTGTGTCCCTTTCCGGATACAGATGGTCTCTGCTTATAACTATAATGGAGAAAAAGCTGAGTTACACAGTGCCTTTTTTTTGCCTCAGCCTTTACTGGTGAATCAGCCCAGGCCTCTGAGATTGCAGGGAAAGTCTGGAGGAAGATTTTAAGCAGCACTTAAGCTGCACATAGATAATTCTGTGGGGCCTGATGGCGCTTGTGAGAGGGGACGGAGTTGACTTATGCCATTGCAAGGCCACCATCTGTTGTTTGTTAAAGAGTCATGGTGTTTGGGAGAGGTTAATGAAGACTTGAAGAAAGAAAATGTCACTCCTATCTCCCAGAAGGGCAAGAAGGAACATCTGGGGAGCTGCAGGCTGGTCAACCACTCTTCAATCCCTGTAAAGGTGGTGGAACCATTTATCCTGGAAAGCATTTCCAAACACATGAAGGAGTACTCAGCATGGATTTACAAAGGGAATGGCCCTCTACAAAGAAGTGACTAGGTTGGTGCATGTGGGCAGAGCAAGGGATGTTGTTTGTCTTTGCCTTAGTAAGGTTTTTGACCCTGTCTCCTGTAACGTCCTCGTAGACAAGCTGACAGAGTATGGATTAGATAAGGGGGCATTGAGGTGAATTAAAAACTATCTGGATGGCTGGGCCCAGAGGGTTGTAGAACAAGATCCCTCAAGGCCAGTCACCAGTGAGATACCCCAGGGGCCAATACTGTGGCCAGTACTATTCAGTGTCTTGATTAATGACCTGGATGATGGGGCAGAATGCACCCTTGGCAAGTTTGTAGATGATAAAAAGCTTGATGAGTGACAGATGAGCTAGAGGGTTGTGTTGCTATGGAGAGGGCCCTTGACAGGCCGGATGGAGAGGAATCTCATTGAATTGAGCGCAGGGATGTGCTTTCAGGGATATCTGTGGATAAGCCCCTGCACCACTACAGGCTTGGGGATAAGTGGCTGGAAAGTAGTTCTGCAGAGAAGGCCTTGGGATTGTGGTGGACAACAAGTTGACCATAAGCCAGCACTGTACTGTTGTGCTGAAAGCCTGGGTAGCCAGTGGGTTGAGATCCTCCCCTTCTACTTGGCGCAGGTGAGTCCACATCTATGGTTTTGTTTGCAGTTGTGGGCTCTCCATTACAAGAGAGAAATCGACTTGCTGGAGTGAATCCAGCACAGATCCACAAAGATGATGAATGTTCTGGAGCATCCTTTGCATAAGGAGAGGCTGAAAGAGTTGGGACTGTTCAGCCTGGAGAAGGCTTGAGGGAATCATACCAGTACATGTAAATACCTGATGAGAAGGAGTGAGACAGAGTCTTCTCAGTGGTGCCCCGTTACAGGCCAAGAGGAGATGGTCATATGAAAGTTAATCTGAAGGTTAGAAACTGCTTTTTTGCTGTGAAAATATTCAAACGCTAAAAACACTCTCAGGTTGCCTAGAGAGACTGTGGAGTCTCCATCCTTGGAGATGGTCAAACACTAGGTAGACACAGTCCTGGGTAACCAGCTTTAGGTGTCCTTGCATGAGCAAGGTGCATGACAAGAGATCCATTCCAACCTGACCAGTACTGTGTTTTTGTGTATTCCTTTCTCCCCCTCACACCAAATGAACAAAATGAGAACCATGTCATGCTTTGATATTGTTGCACGATATGTTTTGTGAACTATGTTAGGAAACTAAGCCCTGAGCCTTGTAACTGAACTAATTGTCTGAAAATTAATTCGCCACATAGCAGTTAACTTGGAAAATTAACTTGTGGAAGAGGCTTTGGAAGAGCAGAGGCAAGTTAACCCTTTGATTGAAAGATGGCTTTCAGCTCTGTGATTCTGTCTCAGGCTTGCAGAAATGTCTTTTCCCTGAAGACATTTTGTTAAAATGCAGAATGTTTCTTTCAGAAACAGTTTCTTTCCCTTACATGTTTTCTGTGTTGAAAAAGAATTGGCATGTTTTCTGATGAAGACTGCAAACTAAAACATCCATTTCATATCCCAGCAGATGACCTCTAAATTAATCAATCCCAGTTCTAATGAAGTGACCTGTTTTAAAATAAACTTCTGTCAGCGTATATTTTCATGTGTTTAGCCTTTAAATGTTGATGTGAATCCCTTCATGGGCTTTCCAGAAATTATTTGTTTTCTATCCTGATTTTCCTGGTGCTTCAGCTAGGTATTTGGAACACATTTTAAGTAGTCGTTTGTGACTGCTACAATTTTTGATTCTCAGGGTTAAGCACCCAAGCTGAGCTGTTCATTCCCAGGCTGAGCTGCGCACAGCTCAATAGTTTTTTTATGTTGTGCTCTGGCCACACAGGAATGGAGAAAATCATTGCTTTCCTAGGTCAACTGTGCAATTACGTTAGTTTTTTTTAGGAGGAGGGAAGAATATATGTCTGTATCTGATGATTCAGATAAGCTGCCATTAAAGGATAATCACTCATCATAATCTTCTGCATTCTACTGAATGTTTATGTGCCAGTTATTACTACACGGCATACTATTTCTGTAGAAGGAAAAATAATTAAAAACCTGATTGGACTTCTGTGACACTTTAAAGATACAGTAGCTTTGTATTTTGTGTCTATATGTCTATACCCTCTGTTGTGTTGTGTTTACGCATTGGGTTGTTTTGTTGTTTTTTTTTTTTAATGGACATATGTGTTTGTTAAAAAAAAGTCTGTTATCTGCGTTCTTGAAAAAGAGCTAGTGAGCTCTAGAACTGCTAATGAGGAGAGAGGGAAATACAGGAAGGGTATTGCTTAGTGAAGATGACTGTTTTTCAGTTCCTGTGACATAAATTGTAAACTGCTACTGAAGTTCTTATATTCTTGGAAAGTGAGAAAAGATACAGATAACTGATGTTACTCTACATACACTGAAGGTCTTTGGTGCTTGTAACTACTGTTAAGGGTTGTGAGATTATTGGTGCCTTTGCATGTGTTGTTAAAATAGGGGAGAGTTAAGATAATTAAAATTATAATACTTATTGCAGAATGATCATTAAACATGCTTGATCCTGATGCTGCATTGCACTTATCTTCCCTGATGAGCAGAAAGTAATTTAAAACAGTGTGAACATTACTTTTCTGAGCACTTGACCCGTTTATGGGATTGCTTGCCCTTGCTATGCGCATTTTGCATAGTAGCAATGAGAGGCAGTTGCCGAGTTGCCGTTTTGTTAGTAACACTTTTAAAGGCATGGAAAACCTAATACCTGCTTTAGCAGGAAGGAGGGAAGAATTTCTGTCCCTGGCTGAGTGCACGATCTTCAGGAGGAAAAAAATTCATAACACATGATTTAGCCTGAGAACTGTGCAATTTATTTTCTGATGCTGTTAACAAGGAAAGGTTATGCAGCAGGTACATGTTCACTTGACAGCTTGTTTCCTCCTGGCAGGCTTGCTATATCGCACACTCAGACACACTCATGCCCCCTCCCTGTCTCCCCTCTTCCAGAACAGCCCACCAGGATATCCTTTGGGAAGCAGCAGCACCATTTCCCAGTTGGAGCTGTGTGCAGTTAAGCTCACTGATCTCCATGCCATGTGACTAGAAACGCAAAGAGCAGATTGACATCTGGTGCACACTCTCCAACTCTTCAGATAGCCAAAAAAAAAAAAAAAAAAAGGGGGTGGGAGTGAGGAGGGGAGGTTCCTTTGCTTTTTTTCCTAGTGCTATTAATTCCTGCTGGAGCTTGTTTGCCGCGAGCTCAGTTCATGGCAGTAACAGAAGCAGCAGCGCATATTCAGTATCTCAGTGCTCTCAATGAGGTCGAGCTGGATCAAAGGGAAACCTCCTGTGGAAGCATCTACTGTAAGTTCTGATACTGCTTTCTCCACGCTCTGTCCAAATGAGTTGTAGCTGGTACAACTAAGCCAGGATTTGGTGCTTTATGTCTCCCCAACTGATAATTTTGTGTGAGATTGTCAGGTTTTATGTTAACCGAACTTGTCAATAAGGCATCAGTTGGGTAATAATGCTGTGCATTTTGGGAGGAAAGGGCTTATCACTCTATCCTGTTATTTTCTGAGGCAGTGGGAAGAAAAAAGTGTGGTTATGTCCTTTTGAAAAGCTCCAAGCTGCTGTGGTTACAGCTCACCAGACTCTGCTTTATGTAATCTACGTATTCTGCTTTCTAAATAAAGTAATTATAAGGTGTCTTTCAAATGTCCTTGGTTTTCATCAAATAGCTATTCTTTTGGGAAAAGTTACCTAAACATTTATGTAATGAAAAGGAAAAAGAAAAAAAAAACCAAACCTTGGAAACATCTGTAGTAGCTAAATTTCAGAGACTCTCCTTGCATGAAGTGCTGTTCACCTGAGGGGTCTCTAATGTTAGCACTCGGAAATATTTCTTTGAAACCTGATTCTGGATATCAGTTTTAATGAAACTTTTCTCATTTTTATGTAGCAAACTAGCTGGTTCTGCAGAAGTGCTCTTTAGCATGGAAGAACGCAAAGTTTTGCAGGTAGTAGTGTCTCAATTACAGCATGGAAACCTTGGGCCATAATTTTTTCAGCTATATAACCCAACTTTTTTTTTTTTTTTTTTGAGGTCAAAAACCTTACATGACTATCTAGAAGGCTCGCAAAGTGGTTTCAGTGAACAAAATAAGTGCCACCTCTTTGTGTTATTGTTAGTAATATATTCTAAAACCTGAGGGGGAAATAAAGCATCACAGATCATTATCCCTTTCTGCTGTGAAGTTCCTCTTGAAAGGGGATGGCATGATGTCTCTCTCTTGATCTTCAGCTAGTGAGTCTGGAAACCCGGTGGTATTGGCATTACTGTACTGTGAAGCAGCATAATGTTGCAAATGTCATGATGACTCATGGCATTGCTTTACCCTCCAAAATCTAATATCTTTGGGTTTTTTTCAGAAGTGTGTACTTTAATTATAGTAGTCTTTTTCATCTCTTTCAGTTAGTAGTCATGACTTTCTTAGATATCTAACTTGGGTAGAGGATAGAAGAAAATCAGTGTGAAATCAGGTCATGCAATATCTAGGTGTGAAACTTGCATAGTTTTGCTGGAGAGATTTAGGAAACACACTCTTGAAGACTCATTTTCAACTGCGTACTTCTATTTAATAAATAAAAGATCTGTTACTTTAATATGCTGTGATTTTTTTTTTCTGGCATCACTGCTATTTAAATATGACAACATAGTATGTAAATTAGCATCTGATACTTAGCACTCTTGTTCTGAGGATAGGATCAAAATGGTCTGGGAAGCCATCACTGGGTTTTTTCATTTTAAACTTGTATCTTTTCTTGGTCTTAAAGGAGGCTGTCCTTATTTCCATTGAGACAGCTCCATTTTTAAACATATATAGTAGAAACCCCCGTACTGTATCTTTTTGTCCAGATGGTGATCTTTCTTTTCATTTCAGCATTCGGCTTCTGAGTTGATCCTAGTTGAAGATGAAATAACAGATACTGAAGATAATGAAGAGGAGGATTTAGGAGTTATGGATGATCAACGTAGCGTAATTCTCCATCTCATTTCTCAGCTCAAACTTGGCATGGACCTTACGAGGGTATGGATACTGTATCTGTTTTATAATTGTTCAGTCTTTTTTCTTCTTCTTCGGTGTGTGTGCATGTGCATGTGTGTGATTCCTGTGAGCATGCTTTCTCCCCCAGACAGTGAAGTTTGTGTCTTTATAAAGATGTGGTTCCAATGAGCTATGGAGTGCTGTGCCTTGCTAGGCAAGCTTTCACATGATGTGACCACATCAGATATTTTAGGGATGGAGAACAGAGTTGGGGAAGAGGGAAGAGAAAAGGAGAAGGAAAAAAAACTCCAAAACTCTTCCTTCCCCCCCCCCCCTTTTTTTTGTGAGCCTTTTTGTGTCTATGTCCTACTTGTGTGTTAAATCGCCGTGCATAGAGTACTCAACGAAATATAACATCAGTTTTATGGATGATATGTTCTTAAGATTCTGATTTGTGGATTGGATTACATTTAATTTGTGGATCGGATTACATTTTAACCTTCCTTCTGATCCTGGAACTGGTATTGTTATGGGCTTGTCTATACTGATATAAACAGAGAAGTTAGCAATTTCCTATAAGTCCTTAGAGTCTGGAAATTGGGTGGATGTTCTGGAAGAAAGGAATGCTTCTTTTTGAATAGTCCTACCTCCCAGAACCTTCTTGTGGGGCTTAAGAATCAACTGGATTCTTTTTTTAAAGATAGAAAACTCATTTCCTTCCACAAAGGTTTTCTACTTAAAAAAAAAAAAGGCAAATAAAATCTCTATAACCCATTTTCACAAATAAGAGCAGCTCATTCTGACTTACTCCCTCCACAAATGAAAAAAAAGGTTTGGAACGACCACAGAATTACTCTGGTGCATGAGATTCTTCTCATGAGCATTTTGATATTCTGAAGAGTTCATCTACTTTCCGTTTGATCTTGCATATTAATGTGTGGGCTGGAGAACAAACCTCAGGAGGAGTGACTGAGAGAGCTGGGGTTGTTTAGCCTGGAGAAGAGGAGGCTGAGGGGAGACCTAATTACTCTCTACAACTACCTGAAAGGAGGTCGTGGAGAGGAGGGAGCTGGCCTCTTCTCCCAAGTGACAGGGGAAAGGACAAGGGCCAATGGCTACATGCTGCACCAGCGGAGGTTCAGGCTTGACAACAGAAAAAAAAAATTCATAGAAAAGGGTCACTGGGCACAGGCACAGGCTGCCCAGGGGAGGGAGTTGAGTCACTTTCCCTGGAGGTGTTTAAAAGGCAGGTGGATGAGGTGTTGAGGGTCATGGTTTAGTGGTTGACAGGAATGGTTGGACTTGATGATCCTGGAGTTATTTTCCAACCTTGTGATTCTGTAATCAAAATCTATTTTTACTACCACTTTCTTCCGAATAAGGCTTTCTCAATATAGCCTTTTCTGCTTCCTCTGGAACAATCGACAGTATTTAAAAATACTTGCATTTTTTAAGACTGAGCAATCCCTTGGTCTATTGCTAAGTATAGCTGTTTAATAGCTGCATGACATGAATATTTTTTTTGTAAATAGAACAGAAGTTTCATAATTTCATTTGTGAATAATTTATACCTGTCATTTTTTAGTACAAATGGAGTTATGTACATTTCATTTTTGGTTTTGTTTCTTGCATTCCTCATTTTTTTCCATAGCTCTTCCTCATTTCCATGTTGATTTACTAAGGCTATCGCAGTCCATAATGTTTAAACCAGACTAACATTCTTTATCCGTTGTTCTTCTGTCTTCAAAACATTTTGTATTTGGTAATGAGCAAAGTTTTCCTTGTCTGATTTCCATTGTCATGGAGATGACATCTTTTTGTCATGGCAGAAGAGGCAAAACCCCCAAAGATGCACAATTTGTAAATAAGAGAAATCCTTATAAATAAGGGAAGGGTTAACACTTGTAAGTAGGAAGGTAAAGATGTTTGATAACCTTTTTCTTACATAGTTCTTGGAGCACGGTTTATAAGGATAGCGATAAATATTATCAGATCTAGAGTATGGCAAAATATTAGTAGGCATGAGTGTGGGTATGTAAGACAGTCTGAGAGCAGGAACAGGCATATGGCAGAATTAGATCTCTCTCTAGTTTCTGTGATGCACGAATACACATATGATGAGTATTAATGAGACGTGCCACATGTGCACACCACTTTTCTGACCATTTTGAGGATTAAAAAAACAAATAAATTACAAGACAGCTGGCAGCTGGCTGCTTTTTTTATTTTTTGTTAAACTTTGCTTCATGACAAGAGGCCCTCTGGGCTGCATACAATAAAGCTTGGTTTGCTGGCTGCACCTCTTCTCATTTTCCATTATTTGTCAGAAGGGCAGATTTCAGATAGCCTTGATGCTACTCAGCTTCTGCTGGAAGTGGCTGTGGCACAGTAGTTGCCAGTATCAAAGGATATTCTGTACGTTTCCATTTCCCTTTGCCTTCTTCCCAAGGGTTGTTAGTTTGGTTCGTTTTTTGAGCTATGAATTCTAACATGATGATGCACAAATGAACAAACAGCTCTTCTGAGCCCTTTAGTGGCTTTTGGTTCTGGATGCGTAATCATTACCTTCATGTACCATATCAGAGGAAATGGCATCTTTTCCTTTTCCTACGGGGTGTTTACTTATGTTAGCGTTGGCCTTGCCTGCACTGACAGCAGTTTCCCGCAGTGATCAGAGTGACGTTTAATGTTGCAGAGGTGCTTCACCATTGAAATGTGTCATGCTACTGTGCCTTTTAATGAGGAGTTAAACAGCAAAATCTACTGTGAGGCAAAACACCAGCAATGAAGTGTTGAATCTGTGTGGGGATTTGCTAGAATGAGATGTGCTCTGTGGTGGCCAAATAGACTTCAATAGCTGCTAAAGACAGTTGGGAGGGGAAGCAGTTCACAGCAGCAGAACATGGTACATAACTGATGCCTTGGACTGGGCTAGAACTTTAAGCCTCATTTAAATTTGAAATTGGTCAAGGGGAAAAAAAGTTTCTATATTGTTTGTTTGTTGGACTTTAAAAAAGCAAAAATAGTGCAAAAAAAATCAATGACAGCCTGATAAATGTGTTGGCAAATGGTATCTAATGGGTTGAAATTAATGCTAACAATTTATACAGATGGGTGATCACTCCTCCACATTCCCTTACCTTCCCTACACAGTTAACATGTGCTAAAAATAAAGGGTTGTCAATCTGTGTGAAAGGGCTGCCAGTATTTCTGCAGAGTAAGAGCCTGTTGTAAATTAACATTGTAGTGTGTTCACAGTGTCATAAGTTTTTAATCTGCTTGTCGATACACTTTTATGTTGTAATTTTATATTATAAGTGGGATGGAGATAGGCTGTTTTATTCCCACAGTGACAGGGATGACAGGGGAATGCTTATGTACCTCTAAGGGAAGGACATCTCAAGAGTTTTGACCAAGGTAGGGAATGGTGCTGACACCCTTGTTTTGCGTTGCAGGAAATAGTAGGAAGGATAAATATCTCTGTTTTTAAGAAATTGTGACCTTATTTTTCTCAGTTGCATTCGGTCCTAATTAAGTATTGGAGAATTCAAGCGCAGAAGGTTTAAACCAATGTCCTTTTTTTGAACCTCAATGAAATGGGAAGAATTCCGATTAAACTCCTTCCTTTTCACATGAAGCCTGAAAGGAAACAAGAACAGAGATTATTCTAACATTTTAGAATGCAATCAGGAGATTATTTATTTATATATTTTTTTTTGCTTCAGACTTTGGCAACGTGGTATTTATTCTAGAGAGATTCTTTTGTCCATTTGGTTGTCATGCTGGCTTTTTCTTAATAGGAAAACCATCAGGCAGTTTTGACTTTTTGTGCAAATACGAAAAGAAAAAAAAAGTTGTAGTCCAAAACCAGTATAAAGAACGTGGGACCTAAGTGTATTTTTCTGGGCAGTGCATTCTGCTTGGCTGCAGAAGAGTTGAAAACCTCATTTGTTGGGAATCTAGAGTACTAGCACAAGTGCTTGACAGTTGGGTGCTGGCAAGAAGAATACCATATGCTTCCAAATTTGTTTATTTCTATTTTGCTTATTCTGCAGAAGTCAATGTAGGGCTAATTAAAAACAAAAAAACCCCAAAACATGAATAACCCCCCGGAAAAGGTAGGTGTGATGCTTTTTGTTTGTTTTGACTGTATTAGTGTGTGGAGGTGTTGCATATTGAAACTTCCAGATATTGAGATGATTTTAGTAAAAGGCAATGTTCGCTGGGCGTATTTTGTAATGTTATGGGTTGTGTAAGCTTAAAAACTCAAATATTTTTCATAGGTAGTTCTGCTTTTGAAGAAACAGTTCAATTATTCTGTGTTTTTCAGTGGATCCTTTCCTGCCACAATTAAGGATGTAGTTTCCATTTTAGTTGGGCTTTTAAATTAAGATCATTTGAGCTGGAGTTAAGCCTTTATTCAGGTTTTAAACTGATTTTTGTAACAGAATCATAAGAGTCCAGTGATTCATAACATCTCATTTAGTGGCTGTGAGTGTAGCTGTGTTAAGTTTGTAGCTGCCAAGCACACAGCTGTTATTTGAGAGAGTAGCTATGAGGACTATGTGATGAAGCCAACAGGATGAAACACAGTAGTTTTAATGTTGTACCATAAAATTTACATCATCTTAAGTATGGTCTGTAGCTTTCTTCTCCTCCATTTGTACTAATAAAGGTCATTCTTTTTAGAGAGAGACAGTTGGACATAACGAGACAAGGAGTGCTGTTTATTCAAATGAGTTCCTCTGCCCTTTCATGTCTGTGCAGTGAGCTCATCATGTTTTTTTCTGTGTTTTGCTGTCAGTTTCCCCTCTGATAAACCTGATCTTTGAGTGTACAATTTATATTAAAATGAGATCCTCTATTGAGGGTCAGTAATACTGAGTTGCAGGGTTTTTTTTAATATTATATCAGATAGTGAATATTTGGTCAGCATGAGAATGCTGCAAGTTAAGATGGAATTGTTTAAAGACCTAAAAACATCCTAAGAAAATCAAATACCTTTGCACTTTGTCTCCAAACTTTTAAGTTGTACTTTCAAAAACCAGTCTTCTGAGCCCCTCACTATCACACCACCCTGGGGACTGTAGGCTGCCTTTAGCATTCAGTTGTTTGCTACACACAGTGTAGAATTAAGGTCCTTAATCTTCTGGTGCCTCGTTAGTTTGGTAACAGAACCCATGTAGCGTGCTCAAGGCTTACAGTGTAGAGTCAGAGGAACATTACAGATGGAAATTTGCTTGATTTATATCTAAACTTGTAAAAAGTATTAGCTTATAAAGGACTATATCTGTGTAAATAATATACAGAAGGAGAGAACAAATGAGCATGAATTTTACCAAATGGAGCAGTAACTGAGGTTTTTTTTCAGTTTTGGTATATTGACTTTCTGTGTAGCTATTAAGACTGCCTTTGAGCTGTTATGACTAGAATTTTTCTTCCTGTTTACAAGTTTTCTTTGAAAAGAAGAACTAAATGTTTGATAGAAGTTTGACAGCTTCTATTTCCATGGGATCCAAAAGGACTGAATTGTGCTCGGGTCCCACTTAGAACAGCAAGCTGGGACAGCAGTGGGGAAAGCAAATGTGTCTGTAATTGAAGGGAGGCTCCCTGTGTACTGGAAGTAACCCTGGTTTTGAGGAAAGGTAAAGAGTAAACATATTGAAGAATAAAAGAGGAAAGCAGAATTGCTTTAATAGAGGGCAGCTGTTGGTCAGCATCTGGCATCAATGAGCCGCTCTGATTCCAGATGAATTAGTGTGTGCCAGAAGTTCCTTATTGGTCATGCAGGAGTGACCTCTGGACTCCTCTGGGATGGTCCTGTACAAGGTGTGGCAGGTGAGGGAGAAGGAATGGAAAGAAATGTATTATTTTAGGTCCTGTGGCCCTTGTCTGTCTTGAAGTGCTCTCTAGGATGTTTAATTGAAAATGTTTAAAAAAGTGTTATTCCTAAGTGAGTGAGTGACTTCTGCAACTTCTGTGTTGGCTAGATGAGCCACTTGAGATTGCATGCAAGCCCCTTAGGGCCAGCTCCTTTCAGTGCAGACTGCCTAGTGCTCACTCCCAGAATTTTTCAGCCCCCCCCCCCCCCCCCCCCCCAGCCTCTCTAGTCCCAGGACATTAATCATAGAATCATAGAATCACCAGGTTGGAAGAGACCTGTCGGATCATTGAGTCCAACCATTCCTATCAAACACTAAACCATGTCCCTCAGCACCTCATCTACCTGTGCCTTAAACACCTCCAGGGAAGGTGAATCAACCACCTCCCTGGGCAGCCTATTCCAATGCCCAATGACCCTCTGTATGAAAAACTTCCTCCTGATCTCCAGCCTAAATCTCCCCTGGTGGAGCTTGAGGCCATTCCCCCTCGTCCTGTCCCCTGGCACTTGGGAGAAGAGCCCAGCTCCCTCCTCTCTACAACCTCCTTTCAGGAAGTTGTAGAGAGCAATGAGGTCTCCTCTTAGCCACCTCTTCTCCAGGCTAAACACCCTCAGCTCTCTCAACCATTCCTTATAGGTTCTGTTCTCCAACCCCTTCACCAGCTTTGTTGCTCTTCTCTGGACTTGCTCCAGAGCCTCAACATCTTTCTTGTGCTGAGGGGCCCACAACTGAACACAGGATTCAAGGAGCGGCCTCACCAGTGCGGAGTACACAGGGAGAATCACCTCCCTGGACCTGCTGGTCACACCGTTTCTGATCCAAGCCAGGATGCCATTGACCTTCTTGGCCACCTGGGCACACTGCTGGCTCATGGTCAGTCGGCTGTCAACCAACACCCCTAGGTCCCTCTCCTCCAGGCAGTTTTCCAGCCAGGCTTCTCCCAGTCTGTAGCTCTGCATAGGGTTGTTGTGCCCCAAGTGCAGGATCCAGCATTTGGCCTTGTTGTACCTCATGCCATTGAACTCTGCCCAGCAGTCCAGCCTGTTCAGATCCCTTTGCAGAGCCTCCCTACCCTCCAGCAGATCGACAATTCCACCCAGCTCAGTGTCGTCTGCAAACTTGCTAAGGGTGCCCTCAATGCCTTCATCCAGGTCATTGATGAAGACATTGAACAGGGCTGGACCCAGCACTGAGCCCTGGGGAACCCCACTTGTCACTGACCTCCAGCTGGACTTAACACCATTTTTCACCACTCTCTGGGCCCAGCAATCCAACCAGTTTTCCACCAAGGAGAGTGGGTGCTTGTCCAGGCCAGAGGCTGACAGTTTCCGTAGCAGAATGCTGTGAGAAACTGTGTCAAAGGCTTTACTGAAGTCCAGGAAGACCACATCCACAGCCTTTCCCTCGTCCAGCAGCTGAGTCACTTTGTCATAGAAGGTGATCAGGTTAGTTTGGCAAGACCTGCCTTTTGTGAACCCATGTTGACTGGGCCTGATCACCCAGTTCTCTTGCATGTGCTTCATGATAGCACATAAGATCACCTGTTTCATGACTTTCCCTGGTACTGAGGTCAGATTGACTGGCCTGTAGTTCCCCAGGTCCTCCCTGTGACCCTTCTTGTAGATGGGCACAACATCAGCCAGCCTCCAGTCCAGTGGAAGACTATAATATATATTATATATATAATATATATAATATTATATAATTTTATATATAAAATATATAATAGACATTATGCATATTTTGGATATATATAATATATATAAAATATGATATAATTATATATATATATAAAAAATAGAATATTTATAATAGAATATATATAATATAACAGTTTGTGCAGCTTTTGTTTGTTTCAGCTTGTCTGAAATAAGATGAGGGCATGGAGGGGTCCACCAGAGTCCTGTGGTGCAATCTCAGGGTGAGGGATGTGCCATCTGCCTGGAGTTGGCAGGATAGCATGAAAACAGCAAGGGATTTTACTTGTGAGGTGACATGACACACATGATGACAGTGAAGGGCAGACAGAGTCAAATGGGGAGCTTTTTCTTACTGATAGCCTCTTGGGAGTGGTCCTTGGCATTGTCTTGGCCTTGGGAAAACATCCATGATTTGGGTTCAATTGAATCTAGTTGGCTTGGTTTGTTAGAGGCTGGAAGGGACCCAATATATATGCATCGGTTGGTGAAAGGTTCGGGAAAGAAATTGCAAGCACAGATAATTGACAGAGTGGGTACATATACCCCTCACACTCTCCACCGCTTGCAGATTGATGATATGTATGGTTATATAAAATACTCATCTTCTAGCGGTTGGAGAGGATTTGCCCCATCATTTTATTCCATCATTGGAATCCCATGGAGGATTCCAGTCATTTGGTTTGTTGATATTTTGACCTAAGTTAACTTACATCAAAGTATGTTTTTATGCCCTGTAAACAAGGAGAACAATGGCTGGTTTGTTAACTGAGAGGAGAGGAAAAAGCAGATTTCCATGTGAGTGTAACAGCCTGTTCCTGTTGCATGAATTGCTGTCGAGAATCATAATGAAATAGGAAGCAGCCTGTGTGTCTATCAAGGGCGCTGCTTTTTTCTTCGCTCATTATTTACACTGCAAAGAAAACTAAATTGCTGTGGCAGGGGGGAGGAAAATACACTGTCCCAAAATTTGGCAGGACCGGAATTGCAACTGTCTTAACTGTTCTCTTCCCCTCTCTCCCTTTCCTCGTGGTAGTGTGGTCATGGGAAAATCATATCTGCCTTTGTCTGCTTTGCATACAGGTAGTGCTTCCAACATTTATTTTGGAGAAAAGATCTCTGCTGGAGATGTATGCAAATTTCATGGCCCATCCAGACCTGCTTTTGTCAATTGCAGCTGGAGCCACCCCGGAGGAAAGAATTATCTGCTTTGTGGAGTATTATCTAACAGCTTTTCATGAAGGCCGAAAGGGAGCGGTTGCCAAGAAGCCCTATAACCCTATAATTGGTGAAACGTTTCATTGCTCATGGGATGTGCCTAAAGATAAAGTGAAAGCATTCAGAACTAATGGTGCCTCTGCGGTTTCTAAGGACCCAACCAGGGAGTCTGGCCAGGACCAGTCCATGTGCTACAAGCTGAGGTTTGTAGCTGAACAAGTATCCCATCATCCACCAGTATCTTGCTTTTACTGTGAATGCAAAGAGAAGAAAATGTGTGTGAATGCTCACGTATGGACCAAAAGCAAGTTTATGGGCATGTCGATAGGTGTTTCTATGGTAGGTGAAGGTAAGAAATATGCTTTTATTGTGTTGGGGGTTTTTTTCAGCTAATGTTGTGGGTGTCAATGTGACAGAAACTCAGATATTTTCCTGCTTGCTCTCCCTCTGACCTTTCATTTGAACCTTGTTGCTATTTACTTTTGTGAAGTTTGGATTTATAAATGTGGGGTTTCATGTAACTTTTTTTCTGTCCAGGCAGAATGTCACACATGTTATGTATATATATGTGTGCTTATATTTATGTGAGACTGTTAATTGTATCTGAAGTACACTCATATGTTAAGTTGCAGTAGCAAATGGCTACTGACAGCATACTCTGCAAGAATGTTTTTATTTGTCTTTCTTACTTTTAAAGTAATAGGCAGTTTGGTATGGGATAGTTTCACAACTGGAACAGCAGTAGGAAAACCCATGTTTTATTAATGCCTGACATTCTTTTTTCATAGTTCTACAAAGAATTGTGGTGTCTGTAAAGTTTTACAAAGTGTATTGTCTCAATCTTTGTAGCAGATCATGTAGTCAAAGTATAACCTGTGATTTGCTATATCATAACTATACAGTCTGCTTTATGATAAGTCATTGCTCAACCAGAGTTCAGAAATACTAGGAATCGTAACAAATTCTTAATCTCAGCTGATAAACGCATTTGTACCAGTGTCCTTACTGACTGCTAGTGTGTTGATTTAATGTTTGTAAACAACTTAATCATCCTCTTTTTGATAGGAATGGTTGGACTTGATAATCCGGTGGGTCTTTTCCAACCTGGTTATTCTATGGTTCTATGATCCTTTGCCATTTGAGGTTGATTTCCATTGCATGATTTATAGTGTTTTGTAGGCTGTGTTCTCACAAGTACAGGGACAATTTACAGTAAATGATTCACTTTGTCATTGTTGTGTTAGGTATTGTGATATCCAAAGGGAGTAAAAGAGTAGGGTGGGAAATGTAGTGATTTGGAGTTGCCTTTGAATAACAACAAAAGTGTTTTCATAGTGAAAACATATGGATATGCTCTGCTAGTCCTGCTAGCTACAGCTAAAGAACAAACCCAAGCAGCAGGAGCTACAGTAGCCTCTTTCCTGATGGCAGTATATTTCCTTTTTGTAGAAAAGCCATGAGACTTCCTTACTGTTGGATTTTATATTGCTGTGATAGTTCAAGTCTATTGCACTGCTGCTGTTCTCTCCTTCCTATGATTTAGGTAGTTTGCCTTTAATACGAAGTTAAGGAAGTTGGGAGGGGAGTGTTGGAAGGGAAATTGGTCCTTCTGCCTGTCTCCTGACTGTACTACTGCCAGCCTGAGTTATTGGTTGCACTTGATAGATTTTTTTGGGTACCTTTTCATTTCTGGTACTGTGTTTCTCACTGAATGGAGCTATTTAATGGAAATAAAATTAAACACAAAGTCGCTTATGATTATGTAGGAGTAGAGAAATTTCTTTTCTTGCTGCTGGCAAATGCAGTTCCCTGGGATCGGGGGTGTCTGCTGTGTTGGTTATTTAAGACTTCAAAGTCCTGATGTGTCCCAGTTTTTAGAGAGAAAGGGTCTAGGAATTAACTACTTCCCTACCCCAGGGATTGTTTAATATGTATTTTTGAGAACAAGGTCTCCCTCACCCCCGTTTCTTTCCATCATCCTGGAGATATCCCAGGAGCAAGGGCAGGCTTTGGGGAACTCTTACTGCAAAGTTTGCTACTGTCTTTATGATGAGCATTTTGGGAAGAAGTTTGGCGTTACCAATTTATAGTTATCATTGGTCTTTTATTGCTAATGTGAGCAGTGCAACTTTGTGGTGACAGCATTTTTGGGAAGGGGTGGAGAAACTCCAGTGCAGCCTAAATGTTTCTCTTGTGTGTTGAGGAATGGCATTGAAAAGAAATTCTTCACAATGAGGGTGGTTGAGGCACTGGCACAGGTTGCCCGGGGAAGCTGTGGCTGCCTCATACCTGGAGGTGTTCAAGATCAGGTTGGATGAGGCTTTGAGCAGCCTGATCCAGTGGAAAGTGCCCTTGCCTGTGGCAGGGGGGTTGGAACTAGATGAATTTCAAAGTCCTTTCCAACCCAAACCATTCTATGATTCTATGATGTTACTTGGAAGACCATTTCCTTGATATAGAATCATAGAATCACCAGGTTGGAAGAGACCCATCGGATCATCGAGTCCAACCATTCCTATCAAACACTAAACCAAGTCCCTCAACTCCTCATCTACCTGTGCCTTAAACACCTCCAGGGAAGGGGAATCAACCACCTCCCTGGGTAGCCTATTCCAATGCCCAATGACCCTTTCCATGAAAAACGTTCTCCTAATCTCTAGCCTAAATCTCCCCTGTCATACCTGTGCCCATTCTGAGACTTAATATAAATAGTTCTGTGACAGTAGTTTCATTAAATTGTGCATTCATTCAGTTCTATTTGGTATACGTAGGAAAATAAATTCCTTCCCAATAGAGCATTAGGAAGCTGCAATTCATGTTCTGGATAATTCAGTGGTATGGTGTGACCATCTTGTTCTAGTTCAGGTAATTATCACAACAGTTTTGGTTGATCTGTAACATTTTTGTGACCTTAGTGTTGAATACAAAAAAAATGTGATTTGTTTTGAAACTTTACTCTTTATTGAAGACTTCTGTGCGTGGCCTTCAAACGATTCAGTGAAGCCTTTTCTGCTGCGGTTGGCTATTTACAGAAATAAAGTACTACTAGATTTTTGACCTATATTGTGTAAGGAATATGCTAGTAATGATTCTGTGGTGTTTCTGAAGCATAGATTTTTAACTTGTCGTAGTTTCCTTAGATGTATAGAGCACGTTGCTTTTCATGCTGTGTTGGATATGCTGAAATAGGATGCTGTGGAAGTACAAAGGCTTCTGTAAGAATGTGAAGAATGAGAGGATTTGAGGACAGTATGGTCCTGTCATACAAAGGGTACAGCTCAGTATCTGAATTGTACAATTTTTAGTGTATGTGGCACCTCAAAGTGACTGAGATTTTTTTTTTTTTCTTTTTTCTCTGTGTGTGATTTTTGTTGATTCAAAGTAAGTATCAGTTCCAGAGAAGCAGAACAAGTAGGAAAACTCTGCTGGAAATCTGTGTGAGAAGCTGTTTTATATGCTAACCCTTCATCCGTGGTTATGAGAGGTCTAAATCTGGATTGCTAATGAAATATCTCTACTTTTTCTTCCCTATATAACTAAACCCTATTCTTCAGAGCAGTCAGTGTTGTTTCCTCATGAGAAAGCTACCCTGAATAGAACAGAGGGTATTTTGCATAAAAGAATTCACATTGCGTATGCAGTCCCTAATTCTGGTTAATTTTAATTATGTACTAATGAGAGAGGGAAGAAGAGGAAGAGGGTGTAATGAATAGAATCATATTAAGATTTAAATTAGTAGGGCATGGGGGAGTCAGTGTAAATATTTAATGTTTTTTTTACATGGTCCAAAGACTCTTCAGACAGATACTGGTGGTACGATAAGAGTGCTTTAGTGGAAAAGGCTCTGGTGATCACAGCTCAGTGTGGGCTGTGCGTGTTCCTTTTCTGCTCCTGGGTTTTGTTCCAAAGCAGCAAAATCCAACAAGAAGTGTCACCTTTGATTCACAGGTTAATTTTGCTGAAAGCATAAAGTACATTTAAGTGGATTGCTCTGTGTTATCAGGTGGCTAGTTATGTCTTGTGTATTTCCTCCTGTGTTTTAAATGTTTTAAAAACTAGTGAGCTATAGGCTTCCAAAAATTAGTTTTTAAATTGAAATGAACCTTGGAAGGATTCAGTAGGTAGGGAAAAGGCTCAGTGCTCTTTCCAGAGTAAATCTAAATGAAAGCAATGAATGTTGTTTCTCTTGGTTTTTTTTAAAAATGTTCAAATATATGTATGTGTATATGGTTACAGTTCTACAGATCTTTAATTTCAGTTTCTAAGGCATTAGTGACTTTTTAATTTACTAGTCCCCAAAACTGACTGTTCCATGCAACTGGAACTACCAAAACATTTCTCTAGTGCTTATTTTTTCTTTTTTTGCTTATTTTTTTATTAATATTTCTTCACCTGGTGGATTCAGAACAGTTTCCGCATGGCATGGCACTCATTACTTAATTTAGCAAATGGCTCCAGTCTTTGGAAACTGAGCAGTGCCGCGCAGCTTGCTGGAATGTTTAGAGATGATAATAGCCCAGTTCTGGCGTCTCACGTTTTCCTGTGTGAACCCATGTGGCTGGTGGTGCCCTACACCCAGGTGGGGTTCAACTTGTACGTAACTTATTCCTCTTTGTGCCATGTTATGAATTAATGCAGACGGAATGAAGAGCCTGTTAAATTAGGAAACTGCCCTAGGCTGTTTGTGTCCCACGTACCATTTGTTGTTCAGATTGATCTCCATACAATCAGTGGGAAGCATTAAATTTCACATGCCTCTTCTACAGCGTATTGATCCAGAGCCTCCTCTGGGTATTCTGTCAATATGTGGTACTGAAAAATCAATTCACAAAGCTGCAGCATCAGTGAGGGATGCGTAATAGTCAAACAGGGAAAATGAGATGCTGCGGACATCCCTTCCTTTAATGCAGGCTGAGGAGTTGTGGAAAGGAGCATGACTGTGAATATGTTGTTTTAGTCAAAAGCAGGAGTAATTCGTGTTGAGGCTGTTTCAAGGGGCAATTTAAAAATTCTGCAGTTGTTTATAAAAGATTCATCTTTCTCTCTGTGCTTTTTTTCTAATAAGCTAGATTGCCAAATCCACTGTTGCTCCCAGAATGTTTATCTGGTGCATTCTTCCATGCGTAACAGCTGCCTGTTATTACTTAAGATTTTTTTAAAGGAATTTGCAGTTTCCAGAATGTTTCCTCCTCTCTCATCAAAGTACTGTTACTGAAAATGGGAGAACCTCCTGCAAATTTTCATGTATATTTACTTATAGCCCTTTTTAAATTAAAAATGGATAATCCCTTACAGTAGGGAAGCAAGGAAAGAAAAATAGCATGTGTATTTTCCAGGAGTCACAATGAAATGATAGAAGCAGATAGTAAGAGTACACAATGCTTTTAAAAATAAGCGTTAGGGTTTAGGTTTCATGCCTTTAATTTATCATTATTATTTATCGTTAATTATTTATCATTATTATTTAAACTCAGTGGGGTAGGGCACAAATTCAGGCTGCGGTAGCATTTACGAATGTTGACTCTTGGAGTCATTTTGGTTTCTTCTTCCCAGAGAGAGTGCGGGGTCTCAATTCAGACAGGATGGTGCAGGTACCGTCTTCATGGTGCTTCGGTCAGATGAGGTTTTGCACATGGACTCCCCAAACAATGGAGTGCAAAACTAAGTCACGTTAATGCTGAAAGAAGTATCAAGTTGTAGATATTTCAGATCTTCACTTGATTCTTTTTAGACTCTAGTAACTGAGGTGGAGTCATATTTCAAGTGAGAGAGCACTTTGTTAAAAATGTATTTGTTCAGGTGTTAAAGGAATTAAAAATATGCTATCGAGTACTAAAAATACTACCAAGAGAGCTGGGCTCGGTTTTTAATATCTAACCTCTTGTGATGGTTAAATATTTACGTTGAAGGTCACTGCTGTTGTTTGCTGTTTGCTTTTCAGTGTCCTTAGCAGCTATCGTTAGAGCTCTGCGTCCCTCCTGCTGGAGTTAGGGAGCAAAAAAGCTATTGATCCAATCAGAGAGACAGAATCAAGCCTGTACTAACCCTGAAGGAAATTGTGTTTATCATGGCCGTTTCTGGTCATGTGGGAGCATGGAGTGACAGTCAGAGGAGGATGACTGGGCCAGGGGAAGAAGTAGGAGGCTCTGGAGAAGCTCATATGGAGGAGTGGTTCATAAATACAGTGAGGTTCAGCAGTGAGCACCATGCCTGCCCACCCTACTGCTGTTAGACCTTTTGTCTTTTAAAAAAAACCTGAGCACAAAAACCTCACACAAACAAATCCCCCATAATTCTCATGTCGGAACCTAGCGCTTGCAGGCAGACTGTGCTTGCTTGACTCTGTGAGGATTGTGACCATGATGAGTGGAAAAATGTGACCTCCTGGATACATCACAGGCCACAGCTGGTTGCTATCTATGTATCTGTTGCCCGTGACTCTAAGGAACAAGGTGGAGAATAAATGGGAAGACGAGGAGATAAAAAAGCTGACAGACATGGGTCTAAAACCTGTCGTAGTTCTCTGTGTGGAAAATGCCCATCTGCAGGCTGTCAGGTTTCCTTTCTGCGTGTTTGATCAGTATCCAAAGTACTGCTTTGATCCTTTTGAATATCATCATCTAGTTAAAAAGCTTCTTAATTGTTGCTTCGTTTTGAGTAAAAGTTCTTTCTGGCTGTGTGTCCAAGTGGGTTGGGTGGTTCAACCTTCCTGCAATGTCTTCAGCCTGGTTTTACCTGCAGGTGTAGAGCTGAGGAGGCTTGAGGCAGAATGTGTGTGTTCCAGCTGTGTCCTGGACGGTCCCTGCTCGTTAGGGTCAGCACACAACACAAAGGATTGGTGACTTGCTGAGGCAAAATGATGAAATGGCCTTCTAAGACATCACTTTCCTGTGTTTGTGCTTTTGTACCCTTTTTAGTTTGTTTGTGTCAAACTTGCTGGAGTAGAAGTGCTGGCTTTGTCACTGCTGGCAGGCTGAGGTTGCAGAATTCCTGAGGACAATTCCGAAACTTATTCCGGTTTGCTTAAGATGTTTTCCTATGGAACTGTTTCAGAAGGCAGAAGTGTCAAGTTGTGGAGCCTCCTGTGCTTGTGTTTAGTTCTGTTAATTGGAGCCGATGTTTAAGATGATAACTGTGTTAGAGCTTGGTGCTTTTAAATTCTGAATGTTATTTAGGTTTGTGTTCTCATACAGCGGTAAGGGCATATTTTTTACGTTGGCAGTAGTGGTGCCTTGTTCCTATTTAGTCCTTTTTCATCATTACCTGTCAGAGCACTTTTGCAAAATTAACGTTGTTATTCCCATAAACACATATATAAACTAATCAGTATGGCTACCAGTGGGATCTTCTGCTCCATGGTGAAGGCAAGCTCCTCTTGTTTCTAAACAGATACTATTCCTATGTCAAGATAATTTTCCCGATCTTCTATTTTTTTCCCCCAAATATTTCTGGATTCTGAGTGCTTCCTGTGGTGGGTTATTTTCAGTCCCTGTTGTTAAAAATTATTTTCAAAGCTGTAATTTTTGCCTTCAGGCAGTTACAAAATGGGACACGAAAGAGTGTAAAACTCTAATCAGAAATCTACTGTAGGTATTGGGCACGGTCTAATTCTGTGTGTAAGGCTTAAGGTGCTGTTTAGCTAGTCGTATGTCCTGTTCTTTGTTATCCTCAAGACTAAACTACAGCTGCGGTGGCAATACAGCTGTCTCCTTAATCCCAGGGGAAGCCAAGATCTGATCAGAAATGCACCTTTCTTTGTAGTTCCAAATAATATTGAGGCTGCTGCTGCATGCTATTGTTTTTAGTCCCAACCCTATAATGCTGAGGGTGGGGGAGCTTTTTTAGAACGTAATAGAGTTGCTAGTAATTTTCTTTGCGTGGTAGGGACATTGATCTTGCTAGTAATAGGGCAGTGGCCTTGGTGGCCCTTTCATTGATTATGCAAGGCTTTCGCAAAAGCTCTTTGGGAAACCAGGTGTTTGAAATTGAAGGAGCAAACTTCAAAGAAATTTCTAGATGGATTCCTTAAGCAGGTTTTGTAGTTGCACCCAGGCAGACCTAGAGAGAACCTTTCACGTCCACCAACAAATGCATCACTAAGAAATTAGCAAAAAGAGGAGCTGGTTATGCCTCATTGAATGGACAACTGAAGAGTCCTTTGGCCATGACCCTATTTTTGATGAGATTGTGATATATCACTGTGTCAGGATTTGAATATTCAGTGTGGCTTTTTGCAAGCAAATGTTCTTTATTTTCCAGCCTTAACAGTTTATTGCTTGTTAATAACACAAAACAGGTAATCCAGTCAGATTTTCCAATACACTGTTTGACACCATGAAGGGTCGCAGGGTACACATTTGAATTGTGTGCTTTTAAAAAATGTTTGAGGAAATTTGTTCCAGAGGACAGGGTTGTGGTTTTTTTTTTTTTTCCTTAGCACAGTACCCTCCTTCAAGACCAGTTGCACATTGTGCTCTGTGTGGAACTATATTTTCCTGACAGTGATTGGTCAGGTTGTACCAGTGAACTTTTATCACTTCACTTTCAACCTTCTTCCTACGTAGGTGTTCTTCACTTGCTGGAACATGAAGAGGAGTATGTTTTCACCCTGCCTAGTGCCTATGCTCGCTCGATACTTACCATCCCATGGGTGGAGCTTGGAGGAAAAGTCAACATCAGTTGTTCCAGAACAGGCTATTCTGCCACGGTCACGTTCCACACCAAACCGTTCTATGGGGGGAAGGTCCACAGGTATGGGAATTACTGTCTTATTCTTGATTGCTACTTGATTTCAGTGCAAAGACTCCTGGGCATCTGTTTGGTTCTTTTGTCGGAGTATTTTATAGACAGATACCTGGGTTTCTTTTCTTAGTAGTGTCTGACACGACTTACAGCTTTAGAGCACAGTTTGCTGTAGTTGCACATTTATATTGTATAATTGAATTGGGTATGTTTTGTGGAATCATAGAATGGTTTGGGTTGGTAAGGACCTTAAAGATCATCCAGTTCCAACCCATTAAACTGAATTTTATTGCTTGTAAAAATGTCTGTAAATGCAGGATCGGAAATAACCTTCATAGAAAAGACAATATTTCTGCTACACCAGCTGCTGCTTCTGTGTGAGTCTTGTAGATGAACTGGGGTTCCAGGTGGAACCTCCTACAGTAGGAGAGAAGTGGAAGTGTTGCCACCCGTAGTGGTACCTCCCTACTGGGGACTTTTTTCGTCCCCGCAATTCCAGATGATGGAAGTATTATTTTTGTCTTCGATTCCTCTTTATTAAGGGTGTGAAGAGGGTTTCTCTCTTATTTCCGTTCTCAAGTTGATGACACACTCATTAACATATGGAAGCCCCTTTCTTGTTCTGCTCGGGACTGTAGCACTGTCCATCACAAGGCTGTTGCCTGTTGTGGCTTTGCACAGTGACCTCTCTTTTGTTTCCCTTGGTCATTCTTCTGTACGTGGGTCAATGATTTCAATATTGTGTTCAGGCAAATAGCAACATGGGCTATTTTTTGACCAAGGTTTTTGTAAAAGGTGTTGGTTAGTAATCGGTGCCGATGAGGTGGGTGAAAATTGGAGAAGGTTGTGCTGTGTTAGTTTAATAATTAAAAAAATGTAATTGAGTTTATGGATTATTTGGCATGACTTGTCAAATAATTCCATGCTCATAGAGACTCATGCCCACTCAAAGCTTCTCCCTCCATTTTGGTTTTCTAGTCCTACTTATCTATATTGTTCACTCTCAAACCAGTTCTTGGACCACTGAGGTAGCTTTAATCATTGCCTTTCAGAATCCGAGAAGTAAACTCATAGAGCTAAAGAATTAAATAAAGGTACCAGAAAATGTCACATGTCAGGGCTTGTTTTTCAGGCTGATGAGGTAAACATTTCTGGGTTAGAGCTGGACATCAGTTTTAAATTTGGTTGGTTTGGAAGAACAAAGTTGTCCAAAAGCTCCTGTGGTGGTAGCAGAGCTTTCTTGGGTTGAGTATTTCTTTTTGGAGACACCGTCGCTACTTTGCTTCAAAAATGATTTTGTAGATACAGAAAGCTGCTTGTAGCCTGAGGTGTGGTAGTGCTTTCATATGCTGATAATTAATGGTACTGCTTACTTCAGTGGACTTATTTTTTTTTCTTCCCTCTTGGATTAGGGTTACAGCTGAAGTGAAACACAATCCCACTAACACCATAGTATGCAAGGCACAGGGAGAATGGAACGGTACACTGGAATTTACTTACAGCAATGGAGAAACCAAAGTGATTGACACTAATAAACTGCCTGTAATTAGGAAAAAGATTAGGCCAATAGCAAAACAAAGCCCGCTGGAATCAAGGTAAGGCCGGAGGTGTTAGTGTTCTGCTTCTGAACCTTTGGTAGGAACAGAACAGGGAAGAAAAACCACAGTTATAAGTGCTGTGACTCGAAACAGCCTCACTTCCTACAGCATGTTAATCTAGGTGCAAGTAGCTAAGCTGTGTATTGGTTTTCTGGTACATAAATTACACCATAGTGATGGATACTTCAATTTTGTAAAGGGGAAAAACGCTAGTATTGGCTTTAATAAGTATTTAGGAAATGGTAATTTTCACCTACTTGTTTGAGGGATTGTAACATGGTTGTCAAACTATTTTGTTGCAAGTAGTGTTGCTTCTTGTAATTTACACTGGAATGTCAGGTTTTATACATTTTATAATAGATAAATATGCAAAATGTGATGCAGTGTGAGATATAAATACACACACAGAGTTTTAAGGCTCTGAGCACCCACATCACATGCCAAACTGACTAGGTACATCAGAAAAAAAACTTGTTCTGCTATTCACTGTCAATAGCTGTTGACGCTTATCTTCAGAAAAATCAATATTGTGATTGAATTTAGGAACATTTTATTGGAGGATTTAAAAGCAAGAATTAAGCTTCACTTTATTACCTGTAAATATGTTTTCTTTATTGTACAAAGATGTTTCTTGAGGCAATTTCCCTACTTTTATTGACTCACAGCATCATAGAATGGTTTGGGTTAGAGGGGACCTAAAAGATCCAGTTCCAACCCTCCTGTCATGGACAGGGACACCTCCCACTAGAACAGGCATCCACGACTTCTCTGGGCACCCTGTGCCAGTGCCTCACCACCCTCACAGGAAAAAAATTTCTTCCTAATATCTTATCTAAATCTCCCCACTTCCAGCTTAAAACCATTCCCCATTGTCCTATCCCTGCACTCCCTCACAGAGAGCGCTCTCTGAGCTTTTCCTTTAGGTATTTTTTAGACATCCTCACAAACTCTTTTTTCCCCTGTAGTTTAGAAACAGAAAGGTTGGAGTAAATAAGGAAACCAGCAGGTCTGCAGTGCAATTGTTGTAGTTTTTTGGATACTAGTAAGCAAATTAGAACTCCCCAGTGTTTTTCAGGATATGCAGTTTATCAGATTGTAAATAGAAACTCATTTAAACACCCCTGGAAATATGTGAAAGCTGCAGTTGGTTTCTTCTCAATACTTTTCTGGGCACAGTTGCTGTTAGGCTAATACAGTGTGCAAAGGGATCACATCTGAATGCAGTCAGTGGTTGGAAAATCAGATTTAGTTGCATGCCAATAGTGCTAACTGGGAATATAGAGCACAGACCTACAAGGGCTCCCTAGAGTCGACTGTGTTAATAATGTTGGGGGAACAGTCAGTGTCCGAATTTACTCTTGACTTTTGGCTAACATTCCCTTACAATTAAAAAATTTAAGTGCAAATCAGTAACTGGATCATCAGGAAAGAATGTGAGCTGGAAATGATTAAAGAAATCCATCTGCTTCGAGAAGAGGAGAGTCGGGAACACACCTTAAAGATCATCCAGTATCAACCCCCCTAGCTCAGGCTGCCCAACCTGGCCTTGTCCCCCTCCAGGGATAGGGCAGCCACAGCTTTCCTGGGCGACCTGTGCCAGGGCTTCACCATCCTCATGGTTAAGTATTTCTTTCTAATGTCTAATCTAGATCTTCCCCCTTCCAATTTAAAGCCATTCCCCCTCACCCTTTCTATCCATGCCCTCATAAAAAGTCCCTCCCTGGCTTTCCTATAGGCCTCCTTGAGGTACTAAGAGCTGCTCTAAGGTCTGCCTGGAGCCTTCTCTTTTCCAGGCTGAACAACCTCAACCCTCTCAGCCTGTCTCAGAGCAGAGGTGCTCCAGCCCTTGGATCCCAGGAACAAAAGCTTGTTATTTCCCAGTTAACCTTTGTTTCCTTATGTGGCAAAATACTGGAAGCAGAATAAATCTGGAAGTATAGTCTAGAAATGCGGTGAATATCCTAGTAAAGCAGTGGTTGACGAGCTGTGACTTCCAGAAACAGCACAGAGAACAGGGCATCAGTCTGCCTCTCCTCGTTCTGGTGTCCAGCCAGGCAGTTCTCACACTGCTGCTTGTGCTCTTCTGTCCTACAGGCACCTTTGGCAACACGTCACCAATTCCCTGAAAGAAGGCAATATCGATGCAGCAACAGAACACAAACACCGCCTCGAAGAGAGGCAGCGAGCAGAGGAGAGGCAGCGCGCCGCTTTGGCGACACCGTGGAAACCAAAATATTTTGCCAAAGAGGTATGTTTGCTCAAGACCCAACAGTAAACTGGGAGGGGGTCTTGTCTGGGTTTTTTTTTTTTGCTGTGGGCGACTGGGGGTGTTAGTAACACGGGTGGATTTCTTTCTTTTATTTTATTTTATTTTTGCCAGAGTTTGGCTCTTCAGGAGCAGCAGTAGATTGTTCCATGTCCATTTTGTGAACTTGTTTGCTTTCCTTCTGTTAAATTCATTATAGCTTGAATTTTTGATACACAATGTTAGTCATCTAAAGCAATGCTTTTTACCTTAAAATCCGCACCTTAGTGTACAAATGCTGTGTACTCTCATCCCTCACTAATCTTGATCTTGGATATTTGCCCAATACAAGTAAACATGGACATCTTAAACACAGCCTTGGGACTCATCTGCTTGAAATTAAATGGATTTTACTAAGTTCATCTTTGCCCAAAGATGCGCAGGGGAAACAAGACTTACTGAGGGAATTATTATGTGACTATAGTGTTAAGTTAGCCCCTATGTGCAGCTATGTAAACTGCTATTCGGCTGTTGCATCTTCCCATGACTTCTCTTCTCCATTGTAGTTATTTCTGTGCTGCCCAGATCACCTGTAAATTCACTAAGCTGAAGAATGTTCACAGGACAAGGGATGGTTTCTTGTGTTGATGGGCATTTTATCTTTTATGTGGACGTATCCAATCTATATAAATCTGGTTTGTAAACTCTCCCCAATTTTCTTGCAGGGTGATGGTTGGCTATACGTGAATCCTCTCTGGAAGACCCATTGACGAGATAGAGCAGTTGCCTCGTAACTTTACCTTAAAGGCATTAAAATGACACAGTATATAACTTCAAGATGTCTCTGAATAGGTCCTTTGATCAGAAGATCCGAATGGGAAGCTGTATACTGTGAACGATGCATCTCAAAATAATCACAAGCTCGAGTTTATTCAGGAGCCATCTTGTGTGTACGGATACACAAACACACGCGCACACGTCCATACAGACACACGTGTCTACACGCAGTTTGTATGTGTTTGTGTGTGTATTATTTACACTACACGTAAACAAGTTTAAACACTAACAGTGATTTAAAGACGTTTTCCTCTAAGTGTTAGGGCATAGAGCTCCGGCTGGATTCAGCTGGGGTTCCCCATGTTGTGTGCTTGCAGGATCAGGCCCTACGCTGGTATTTAAGAAAATACTTTTTTATTAGCACTGGTTAAGGTTTTTCTATTTTTCACTTTGCCAAAAATGTTTTGCACTTAAAATGTGACGTCTCACTTAACGGCAGTTGTTCTGTCTAAGGAGTCCTTGAGTAACTCAGTTTGACATAAGAATGATAGAGCGACAGCGCGCTCACTCGCTCACCGGGATGCTGATTTAAGAGCATGTTTCCTGTCACTTACCAGTGTCAGTTTTTTCCCATTGGATAAACCGTAGCAATACCTTCTCCAGAACGTTGTTCACGCTAACCCATTGTGCCCTCACTTTTTGTTTGTTTGTACTTCCAGCTGTTGAATAGATCTGTGGTCACCAGTGAGCCAGTTGCTCTGGGAGTCTTGGTCTTGCTGTGTAATGTTCTCTGTCATGCCAATGCTTTTGGGTTCCGTGTTCCGCTCAGTCCCTTCTGGCAGATGGAGCTGTGGTGCTCCAGCTCACTCTTGCCTCAGCTTTCCACCCCCAGTAACAGGGGCACAGTGCGCCACGGGCCTGTGCCTCAGGCATCCCCTTCACAGCCTTTTGCCTCTTCAGTTCAAGCACCGCTGGTGCATTCACCCTAAAATACCAGGCTGTGCACTGATGCAGGTGAAGCTCGGGAGGAATCGTGTCCTGCTGTGCTGGGAATGAGCCTTCCCCACCAGTCCAGAGTAGGTTGGGTGCCCGGTTGTGCGAAAATGAGACTGCTCATCGGGTCAGAGCCTGTAATTCCATAAGCAGGCTCCCAGCAGACCTGTATTTTGATTTTTTGCGTTTGACCCAGTTGATTGCTTCCGGAAGAACTATTTGGATGATTAGGGATGCTCTAACGGGCCTTCTCAGATGAATCACTTTCAGATGTCAAAGTAACAATTTAGTAACCCATCACATTGCGCCAAAACCTTTTCAGTGAAACAAGTGAGATAGGATATATTTGTTTTGTAAAGATAAAAAAGGAAACAATCCTGTGTCTTGATCTTGCTTTGAAGGGCAACCACTGTGATACGAAGCAAGGGGATTCTAAAATGCGTTAAAGCTTCGTTGCTTGTTAGTTCATGTTTGTTGAAACTGAAGATGTGTTTGAGAGAAGTGGTGACAAAAGGCAAAAGTACAATGTGTGCTGACTTCACTCAGTGCTTCTTTTTACAGTGCCCTGTAAAGAAACCACTATGTTTCGAGCATACGGTAGCAGGGATGCCAACCTTTCTGTAGTACTGATTCATTTGGTGCCTTTCGCCTGTTTTCTTATCATTAATAGCTTTTGCTTTAGGGATGTTACACAAACCTGGTTAGGTCGAAGCGCTGCTTCTGTCTGTTCTAGTGCATCCTGATTATTTTTGGGGCAGATGTTAAAATCTCTTGAGCAACTCAGAAGGCTGAACAGAGGTGTGCACACAAGGGAACGTGCCACTAGTTGTTCGTTTGGGTATATTTAATAGATATTTACATTTGAACTTCAGATCCCCGTTTGACAAAGTTGTGGCTTCTTTTTCCTCCCAAATGCCATTTTGGCTACTCGTATGTACTTTTTTTGCACATTGGAAAGGATTAACGTTCTAAATTATTTTAAATCCTATTTTTTAAAAAAGAAAATGTGGATTGTATGAGCTTGATTTTGTAACTGACACTTTTTTTTAAAGGAAAAAATCTTATTTTTAGAATAGTTGATGTTTTTCTGTAACAAAACCAAAATGATACTGAACTACTGTAAAGTGTCATCTCAAAAAGTCGTATTTTATCACCTGCAAGAATTAACTTTGTAACAGATCCACTCTTGTCCTAGATGTTAGTCTAATCAGTGACCAGTATTCACACAGTTTGCAACAGCAAAGAACAATTGCAAATCCAGAATTAAACACATGGAAGATCCTCCCATAACTTGTGATTTTTCACACACCAAAGAACAAGCCACATGCTCACTGAAAACAGCCACTGCAAACCTCTGTCTGTCAGGCCTGCAGCCTGCGCTCCTGAAAGAGTGGACCTCTTTCGGCTCTGCTGGTTTGAGGCTACAAAGGTGCTGTAGCCATTCTTTTAAAGAGAAATTTGAATAGTTTTATGCTTGTAACTTATTATTTTTTTCTGTCTGCATGGTTGGTTGTTTCTGCATGCCGAGAACATTCCACTTGTGCTCTGGTAGATGTTTTGTTTTGTTTCTATGCTGTGAAGGCTCCCCTGATGCCATCACTGCTGTTTCCTTCCCAAAGCACCTTGGGAGAGGCAAGCGCAAAACCGTCCTTTCTGAAGAGCCCAGCAGGGAGAGATTCCAGAACAAGACTCACAAGTGTCATCTTATTTTTCTGATAGTTGTGTGTTTGATATATTTTACAGGACTAAGAAGTAAATATTCATAAGCCTTATTCTGTAGGTTGCTCTAATAGCTGTCTTAGACTTGCAAGTGAATCTTTTCAAGTAGCCAGTGTACACTGAATTGTAATGTAAAAACCTTTGTGTACTTCACTTTTTTTCTTTTTGTGCACACCTGTAGGAAGCCTATGCAACCTTTTTCTTTCTTAAATTAGAAACGTTCAGAAAGAAAATTTATACCTTTATCATTTAAAGGACGCTCTGGCAGTCTCTTCTGATTTGCCTTCCTTTCATAATTTGTGACTTGAAAACGACAATGCTCATGAATAAAAGGTTTGTTTCATTTAGTAGTGAGATGCCCTTTCTCTTTTCATGGAAGCACGAGTTAACTGTCGTCAGTTACTCAGATGTCCTGGAGCGCTGTGCGACACTCGGGGCACCCGTGAGCTGCTCGCATGGTTCCAATAGAAGCGACACCTCGGCTGGATCCTGGTTTGTTGTGGGTGTTGCTTTGCCCAGTTAGTGCTGCCAGACATGCAATAGGTAAGTTTTTGTTTAAACTAGACAGCACGACATGCGGAAAACGGGGCTGGGAAGTATCACAGCCCTAGGGGAGAGTAATCGTATTTCATTTAATCTTTTAACAGAGTTTTTCAGTTAGCTGCCTCTTAAACTATAAATCTAAATTAGTGTTGCACCGGGCACTTACATGGGGAGGAAAAACATGCTTGGAGATTTTGTGGATCCTGAGCAACGTTTTTAAAATATTAGATAAATGCTATTGTAGCTTGTTTTAAACACTGGTCCACAGCGTTGGAAACTATTGTGCAAGAACACTTTGTTTTTATGCAAACCAGAAAACAACATTGGCTGTAAATGGGACGGGAAACACTACCCAGTTATGTTCTTCAGATTGCTTCAAGGTCACATCATCGAGCAGTTCACACACTTGGTTTAAAGACATTATTGACAGTTTTAGTTGTGGCTAAACAGCATTTCAATTTTTACTCATAGTGGGACTGATATGTACAGAAGGCTGAGTAAAAGCAGTTCATAAATGGTTTCTTCAAGATTAACTCTATCAAGATATTTAACAACTTTTCTCCCCATGGTGGAATTTCTTCCACAAGTAAAAATATTTCTTCAAGATTACCAACAGCACTGTCTGTCCTCACTGCATTCAGCAGTGATCATTAAGCAATAGAGAACTTCAGCCGTACCGGCTTCTAGACACTTGCAGTTTTACTTCCTGCCGAGTGCAGGTGCCTGTGGAACCAAGAAAGGTGATAACAGTGCCTGCCCCTTCTTTTTTCTAAGTGGCTTCCTTAAGGACTTCAACTTTTCATTTAAATGCAGAAAATTAGCAGAAGCTAATTGGAGAAGGTATCTGGTAGGCAACTTCAGAACCAGGCTGCCCAAGATGCCATAGTTAGCCTATTTTTCTTACAGGCAGCATTTTTAAAAGCTGCCTTAAAGGATTCACTTATTTCTGCTTCATTAAAGAAAACACTGTTGGCCAAGATAGAAAACATCTGTAAAGATACCTAAAGATGTGGGGCAACCTTTTCTTTTCCTTATTAAAACTAGGATGAAGTTACTGCCAAACCACAGGCTGATCAGCATGTTCTGTTGACTTTCAGCTGTTCTTCCAACTGTTAGCTTGCTTGTTTCTTACTAACGGTAACGGGGCAGGATGCAGATTTGCTTGAAAGAAGCAAAGAATAAAAATAATGCATCAAATACCCAACAAGTGAAAGGGGTAATTAAGCAAGGTAGTAGCTTGAGCTTCTCCAGCTGCTCAAAGGATTCACTGCAACATTATGTGTTTGGGAAAGGTGGCTGCTCTTCTCTCTAAAATATTACAGGCGTCTTGAATTTCATCGTAGTAGAGGTTCTACATCTGGTTTAGTAAATTTGAGCTGGAAGGGTGTTAAGTAGCTGCTGTGGCTTCATTCCAGCAGCTTCTCGAGTTCAGCAGATTTGCATTATAGGATTTGGAATAACTTCATTTATCACTAGGACCATAAGCAACATGTTCTTGAGTTAATCACAACAAAAGTGACGCAACACCCTTACCACAAAACTTGAATTAACTTTTATTTTCCCCTACAGTTGACAACTGGTCTGCAGTGAGCTTTAAAGCAACAAAATAAAATGAATTCTCCAAACGACAGGGGGCCAGAAATCCAGATTTAATAACCTTTGTGAAAATGTTGCAGCTGTAGTATTGGTCTGTATAAACCATCAGAGTCAAAAATGAGTTCATAAATCAAAACCAAAAAAATATTCTACACCTTGGGAAAGAAGGCAGCAGTAACATTTTCACAGAACACTGTAAATTTACATTTTCTTCATAAAAGGTACATACTATTCTGCATTTCATATCACTTGACTGATGCAAGTTCTGTTTCTATAAAAAGTTACAAGCTGGGGCAGGAAAATAAACTGAAAACCCCTTTCATTTGAATTAAAGAAAATTGTCAAGTCTATAAAGGTTTCCTGTATCTGGAAAGTGAACGTGTTCAGTCTCCATTTATATTTTAGTGCATTTAATCTGACAGTTTTCACCACTTTTTTTTTTTAAAAAAAAACCCAAAAAAACCAAAACCAACCCAACCGTATAAAAGACAGACAAAGCAATCAGCACTAGAGCAGGAATTTCTTCAATTCATTTAAGCACTCTAAATAAAAATGCAGATAAACAGGTTCCCAGAAAAACTCACCCTCACAAGGGGAGGCAGTGAGGGAGGGAAGAGGTTTGCAAAACCTCTGCCTCCAGCAGCCACAGGAAAGGGAGTTTGTATACCTGTCAACCTTTTTTTTTTTTTCCCCATTAAACAGGCTACACTTGTGTTACCAATGTAAACATTAATCTAGAACAGTTTTATTTCTGTTGTGAAGCACCAGCTGCTCCCTGGTGCCAAGCTGTGTGTCACTATAGCATTCATTACTGTCGTTTCGGATTTTTCAGGACGATACAAATTTAGCCCTTGTATCTACAATGTGCAAGATTTGCCTTGTCTACCTTATGAAATGACAGTGTAAAGGCAGCAACACTGCAATCCCAGGTTAAACAAAAGCAGCTCATCCAATCTAGCATCCAATTAATCTGTCCTGTCATCTCTTGTGAAAACTGCAGCTTTGCTTCTTATACTCTGGATCAAAACCAGCCTGCAGCAAGAGTAAAAGGACATGGAAAGAAAACATTGAAAAGTAATCATGAGAGTAACTTCTTTTGAAAGTTTAATTTCAGAGAGCTCTGCTTCCTTTTAAAATGTTGAAAACAAGTCATTTTTAGATGTCACCATTCCAGTTTACACACTGCTGCTATTCAGCCAAACAGTGTTTTCCAAAAAAGATTGACAAGTATGCATGTGCCAAGGACCAAATTACAGGGTTCTTTGGTGCAGTCAGTCCAAATTCTCAACAGATTTGAAGGATAATATGTACCAATAAAAAAAAAACAAAACGCTGCTAGACTTGGATAGCAGCTCTGTCTTGCTTCACATTACAAATCTAAAACAGCTGTTCTCAATAAGCCAATATTTTTAATCAGACATTGCCTGAAAACTTTGTACAATAATCTGGACCAATGATGGTTCTGTACCCTCATGTTGCTGTGAAACATGACTTGAGCTAAAGGCAAAGACTGGTTATCTCAAGGACAACTGCTTCGTATTAGCAATCAGAGCAGTGTATTTAAACTGTCTTCCTGTTGGGTCTCTTGCCTTTCTTTAAAATTAGTTTATTCTTAATGTAGCCACGCTTCCTTTTGGAGGTCTAAAAAGAAAAACAGAATAAAAGGTGTTAGTTAACGATTAAGTCTTGACCGCAGTTTAATGACGTGCATTTAAATGCCTGATCTTTAGCTTGCTTTTACAGAGCTTAAATGGTGAACCCTCAGCTAGGTATTATCCTGTGACTATTTATAACATTGGGATTGTTAATTCATGCCCAAGATTTGCTTTTGCACAAGATGTACTTCTGGGGGCCCCATCCACCACATCTGGAGAACTGTTTTCAAAGCTTGTGCTGAGGCAGAATTAATAATTAACCAACATGATAAAGTTCTAATATTCCCAAAGAACAGACATTGTGTAGGGTGTTAAGATTTGTTTGGAAATAACCTTTTTGCATCTTTTGCATTATTTGATTCTCTCAGAAGTTAGCAAGATGACAGACAGCAGTATTTACTGAAATCAGCATTAAAAAAAAAAAAACCAACAATCAGAAAAACCTGGAATAATCCTATTTTAGTCTGTAGTCGCTTGCCACTGGTCTTCAGGCTAGTTGGCGCTTGCCTGTCTTTTTCAGAGTATTTAGATTATTTTGTTTTAAGGTAGTAAGTGAGGGAAGTATTACTATTAGTCTTAGGTAATATTAAACCTCAAAGTTGTATAAAACCCAGTCAGCTCCTGGCAGGCACAACTGTCCATTCAACATGCCTGACAAGAAATGCGACAGCTTTCACTCCACTTGCTGCACTTTGCTGTGCTTCCCAGCAGGCTCTATTATGCTAATTAAACAGAATTTTTTGGTTTTTTTTAAACATCATCAACAATGATAATATTATAAAGTGAGGTAGATATAAAGTAATATGTAATGCTCAGTCATGTAATTTTATCTCTGAGCTTGAGCAATGTCAAAGCTACCATAGAAGAGTGACAGGAGACGGACTGAATTTCCAGAGAGGAAGCAACAGCTTCCTGTGCCTAAGAAGCCCTCAGAATGCATTTTGGAAATCCTAGTTCAGACATTGCCCTCATGCTCTTTGTACTGCAGGAAGTTGTGGTGGATCAGAATTTACATCAGCTTTTATCCTGCCTTTAGACAGAGAACTGACACACCCACAGCTTAAGTGGGGCCAATGCATTTCTCATTAATAAATACAGCCTTGCTTGTCACTTAGGATCAAGAGTTACACTCAAGTGTGTAACAGGCACAGTAAAGCTTATAATTTCAAGATAAGTCTAGCTTCAGGGGCAACTCCCAAATACCTTATGTTATGAACTTGTAACAAATCACAGAAATAAGGATCTTTACTCCTGCGTTCCTTAGCTGTATTTCCCTGGCACAGTGTAAGTTTACTGCCTCAACTAATTTAGTTTGTCACACATTTGTTTCTGACAGGATTCCGGGATTCCTTTTGAAATGTATATTTGAATATATAGAAAACAGATGTTGTGAAAGACAGGGCTGCTAAGATTCTCCCCAACTCCCCTGGTAACATATCTTTAACAGGCTGAAGGAGCACACCACAGCCAGTGCTTTTAAAACCATGAAGATGATTTCAAAGAGTAAGCAGCCAGACACTAAAGTTCCGTGAACAAGAGTTTCATATTTAATTTATTTCATACAAAATTGCCATTTTTAAACTTCTAGGGATCACTACTTTCAAACAAAGTCAGAAAGCAACTTCCACATTATTTACTTAGTGAGCCATAGTTACTGAAACATGAATTGATGTATTCAGAGATTATGCTTCCGGTTACATGAAGATTGAAGAGCTGTAACAGCCAGTGACACACTCTATTTCCAGTTAGCATTCTGCCTAAAAAAAAAAAACATCTAGCCTTGTGTCTTCACATGCTTTTAAGTTAAGCAGACAGTAAATTAACAATTATTACCAGCAGGCAGGTCTGATATTGGACACTAACATGAACAGTATCCATAACATTCTGGCTAGTGGAAATACATAAATCACCAGCTATGTGATTCACTGTTAAAAATAAACTACCCCCTTTTAATACTTCACTGGGAACCCACCTTCTTTGACAAATACTTCTGTTTCGGTACAATGTTGGTTACTCTAGGTTTATGATCCAATGTCTCTCTGTTGTCTAGTTGTTTCACCTTGTATATTCTAACAAGCCAGTGCTCTGAGGTAAAGGCTTCCTCCAAATGTTTGAATTTAATGTCTTTGTTGCCTATCTCAGCATTGCGTGTACGATCAAATCCTGGGGGTGTCCGAAAATCCAGCTATAAAAATTAAAGTTGCATATTAGTTCAAGACAAAACCCAAAACACCAATCACTGCAAACTGCAGTATTTCATATCACAAGGCAATGCTTTCATCTGGTCTTGTCAAAGGACACCACTTCTCTTGCACTAGTCATTACTACACAGAAAAAAACCTCTCGGTTCCTTTTTAGAATTGAGATAAATTCATTCTTATGCCTAAAAGGTGTTGCAAGAGAGAGCATTTCATGTCTCAACAGACATAATATGTCTGTATTCAGAGATGAAACGGAAGTGAAAGGCTGAGGTGTAGCAGCCTGTGGTGGCTCTTTACCATAGCTGCTCACTTGTACTTTCTCTTCTAGAGTGCAGTAATTGGCACTTTCATGGTTCACCATACAAATCCAAAATAAATTGTGTTTATGTTTATCAGTTAAGTTTCTTCCCTCATATCACAAGCAAGATCCACTGCCCACTGTTTTAGCTGAATAAAGGATTCTTGCGCTGACACATCAGAATGAAGGGCACTTAGGCAGGGGCACAGGGGGAAGAAAAGGAAAGAAAAAGAAGCAAACAAGGCAGACTTAGCAGCATACAGATGCTTGATGGTCCCAAAGGGGAATGACAATTCTCTCTGAGAATTATGCCCTTATTATACAAGTGCCATGTTGTTTAATACACTGATGTGATTTGGATAGAAATCAGGTCGCTTCTGACAGATTTAAATAGTCAATTAACAGTTCCACTTCTGTGTTGCTATTAGAAAAAACAAATCAAAAGCTCTGCACAGCATAAAAGTTAATGCAAGTGCACTGCATAACGGAGTTAAGATGCTCATCTAGGGCAGGGCGAAGGACAGCAAAACGCTAAACTACAAGTGTAGGTTAGCAGCAGAAATGCTTTCCTCCAAAGGTTATACGCAGTAGCCCATGCCTAGATGTGTTTTAATTCGCAAAGCTGACTCTTACCTCCAACACTGCTACTACAAGTAATACTCAATCTAGAAGATGGAAAATATATCAAAACAACATTTGCCTTCTTACATTTAAATTAAGATTCAGTAAAAATTGCAATACTAACCTGCATCTCTCCAAATCTGTAATAGGACATTTTATACATGAGGCAGTTCAGTAAGGTTGGAGAACCTGCCTTGTCTACCCGGAATTCTCCCTGAGGGGTAAAGTAATCACTTTCCTTTAAAAATAAAAGAGGATACAGAGAATCAGTATAAGCTAAACCTCTATTTAAGGTCATTTCTCACTCCCTTCTCCACAAAAAATCCCCCCACTTTATAAACAATCTACACTGACTTTTACAATTTAAAAGGTGATTTAAGCTAGTCTTAAAAAACCACAGAATGATGATACTTGTTAAAGGTTACAAACTGCTTGTAACCTGGACCCCAATGGACGAATCTTCCTAAATCCATATTATTGTGCTGGTACAAGTTTTGTCACTTCACAGTAAGCAGTTACTGGAAAACTGATATCAAAATGTAATCATTCTTCAGAAAGGTGAAAAGCACTGTATTGTTAATGTACAAGGTGTGTGATGTTATAGTATACTTCATATGTGCCACAGTGTTTAAAAAAAAGATTTCTGCCATTTTCATCTCTGGTACAATATGAAACTATGCACATGGGCTACTCCCTTAAGCTTATATCTAGAAGGATTTTTTTTTTTGGCAAATATTTCTTATCTCTGAGATGTTTGAATAACTTAAACTCTATGTAAGTCAATATTAACACTTTAACTTGCCTCCTACTATTACAGAGTTTGAAGATATTTGTAATGCTGACTATTTAAACAGTCTGAACACCCCTGCTTTTTCAAAGTATGATGGTGCAGAGTGAGACACATGAGAATTACAAAAGATATCCTGTAATTTTAGTATCATTAAAAACAAACCCCAAAGTGAAACGCTTTTAGGGTTACTGACCTTTCAAAACCATAAATATTGAAAGAAACTGGGCTACAGACCTCAGCACTCCTACTGTTCTAGGAAAACAACACATAACACATTTTTTCAAATACAATTTCAATAAGTAGTAGATATTTCCCTCCACTCTATTGAGCACTACCAGTAAAGCAACAACAAAAATAAAGGTTTTAAATAAAAACAGAGAAGCAGAGATGAACATACAGAGATAGAGTATTCAGCCAAGAATGCTTCAGCTTTCCTGTGTCCCTTTCCACTTACCCGAATATCTTTGGGATGTTCCCCCTCTGCTATTCTCACCATCCACAAAAACTTATTAATGTCATCACCAGAGTAGCCAATCACACCGCCAAAAATAATCAAAACGTAATCCACATCCAGGCTTCTCATGATCTCATATGCTGCTGATTCATTTGATGACATCGCCTTTCCCACCTGTATCATAACAAAAGCATCTTAAATACTTGCATAGCTGCCTATCAAACAGATCCACAGATCAATATCCTGCCAGACCAAAGCTCCAAAACACAGACTTGCCAACTTAAACCCACATTTTCATTCTAGTTAAAGAAAACTCACTACGTCTATTTAGAAACTCAAAAGTCCATCCTAAACTGAAGCATTTTCTCCTCTGTAAGAGGAGCTCTGCTTCTTGAAATGCGTGTTTTGAGTATAAAATGAAGCAATAAAGGTTTTCCTTTCGTTGCATGTTTTGAAGTCGTGGCTGCACTGCCAAAAACTTAGTCTTGCAGAAAATACCTAATTCCAAATTCTTTTCAAAGCTTTAGACACTGCCCAAAGTGAATAAATTATTAGTAATTTCTTGTGGTTCCTTGAGCTCTGCCCTTCGCTAATAAAGCAGCCACGCTGCATTGTATTCAGCAGCATAGAGGCACCCTCGGTGTTGAATTCAAATTAATTTTATGCAAAGAAAACATCAGAATAGAGACATCCTTGAGTTAAAAGCATAACACAGCTTTGGCCTTGATAAACTTTTTAAAGCTGCATCTATAAGCTCTTCTATACCAGTCACTTCCCAGACTTAAAAGAATTAACTTAAGTCAGTAACTGACATTCAGTTTAGTATTTTTTTTTTTTGCTGTTGAAGGTCTTGCACTTAAAGCATAGTAATATATTGGTGTAGTAAAAGGGAGTAACTACGACATAAACAATATTGTATCCAAACTGAAAACATTAAGAACCTAATTAGAAAACACTAAGCTTAGGCTGCAATCTGTCAAAAAGACAGAGAATCTCAGCATCTTGGCCAGTATCCTAATCAATGTGAAGTTATTTGGCAGATTTCCATTTCTGCATGGGAGTAAATTGTCTGACATGTCTGGGGCACACTGCCTCCTTTGGCACACAAACTCAGGTATTTGCCACAAAACACATTTACTGCTTCAGTTGCCCTTTATGAAATATTCATCCCAAAACAGAACCTGACAGTGCCAGCAGTCATACTAGAGAGAATTCTTTATTAAAACCCATTGTTGCTAATTGCTGTAAAGCATATGTTTACTGTGCTTATGTTATACAGGTGACTTCCCTCATCTCTTTATTTACCCGAGGTGCCTTGTCCTGCAGGGATCTGTTGGGTTAAATACAGTATCTGTGTTTCTACCTCTTGTAGAATAGGGAGGCACATAGCGTTCCCAGAGTTCAATGTCCATTTAAAACACACTAATGCTGTCAGGTTGACAATCAGAATAAGAGAAAAATGTCTTCATATAAGGGAAGGCTTTTTGACTGATATTAGCACCAGAAGTACAATTCCCCAAGCTTGCTTTCAGCTACTGCGAGTTCCCTGCTCCTGTCAAAGGCACATACATATGATCCCTCCTTTCCCCAGTAAACGTTTTTACAGGACTTTGTATGCTTGAAGCACAGCTTGATTGATTTGTCAGTTTTGAACACTGCCAGTCTGCAGATATGGTCCAACTGCTGTACTGGGTACTGACTCAGGACATACCCTAATATGTTCCTCCAGCCTTTCCCCCATTCTGCCCACGTAGTATGACGTGTGTCTCCTGGAAAGACATGGACCCTGGCTGATGACTGGCTGCTATTACACAGCTCTTGGTATGGCCGCAACCCAGCTACAACACAGAGCATTTCTTTATTTCTGAAAAAAGTATAAGTTGTCCAGGGTGATGCCCCTGTAACCACAAGCAATGTTAACACCTTGCCTTTGAGCACATGCAAAGATCTTAAACTTACTTTTCAGAAGTGAAAGAAATTAAATGTAGGATATTTTGTTTCCCTGCAAATTTGAGAAGACAGAACCACAGCAAATCTGCAACACTTTCATTAGTATTCATAAACCTTCTCTAATTCCCCAAATGCCTGAAATTTTGTTGTTTCATGTGGTCATGCCATTCAAAAATCCCATCAGCAAAGACACTGCTTAACTGAAAATGATCCCTGTTTGGACAGTGCTGGTAAAGTAATGGTACCAGGTAAGCTGGTGTAGCACTAATCACAATGGGAAGTGTTACAGTAGATTTTGTCTATCCTCCTGTATAGAAAAGAAGAGAAACTAAGTTTTGGAAACTCCAAGTAAGCAAAAGAGAAACTGCAAAAGCAAAATCAATCCCTTCCAGCCCCCAAAACTCTTCATACCTGAGTTCTAATAAAGGCAAAAAAATATGCTCCTTCCACCTCAGCATCTCCCGCTCTATGGAATTTTTCCCTAACAACATACTATCTGTCAGCAGACATTAACAATTTCATACTCCAGTGCAATGTAAACATTTTGGTGATATTAATCCATAGAAAACTGCCACCCTTACCAGGGCTATGTGGCTGTTGTTCCAAGTATTGTTATCAACCAAGGTAGTCCGGTTAGCCATTCCTGCTATCTGATAGCCATAGTCCCACCATGACATTACTCTGGCGTGCTCATCTGTGTTTTGTCTCAGCCAGTAGTAGGCTTCCCTGAAATCATCTAGGATATTCCGAGTGCTGGAAAAAGAAAGTTCATTTTGTTCACATTGGTACAAATACTAGCAACAAATTTACTGCATCATGATAAATCTGGGCTCACAAATAAGGGTTTTCTTATCTGCGCAGCTCCCTTTGACAGCTTCAATCATTATCATAAGTTTAAATGCACCGACAGCTGAATGGCCAGAAGCTGAACTGCTTTTGAAAATATGACTAAATGCATTTCTGATGAATACAGATTCAAAAATAAGTTCTCCCAATTGATTCCAATACTTTCTTTTTTTAAACTATCACCTTTATTGACTTGGGATACAATTACTTTTATTTATTCACATTAAATATTTCGTAAAATGTTGTATTGTTTTGAAAATGCAAGTATTACGATTATTTTCAGGTGATAATTCTGCCTTAATAGAGTAAGAAGTGATTAAAAGAAAGTAAAGCAAATTGCTAATGCAAAGGAAATAGGAAGGCTTTTGCCCTTCATTTTCAGACCTGTAGAACTTACCCATCATGGTTATAGGAAGCGAGAACAACGCTGGGACTGGAGTAAGCATTGCTAGTTACCCAGGTACAGTGAACAGCAAACATCATCAACAACATCAGCATCAGCATAGTAACAATGTTTTTGATATTGGGACCTAGTCCTTCTTCTGTTTTTTCCTGTTCAGATACGTGTTTTCTCACTTTGCCTGCCTAAACAAACACAAACATACCTGTTATGGCATCTTAATCATCCTTGGCAATGGAACCCACGGCTTTTCCTGCAGCACACCTACCCCCATAAATGCTACAGAATACTATAAAACTAGACCATCATAGCATAAATTAACTAAGTACGAACAACAGTATTTTCACAATCCAGCAACTTGTAAAAGTGGGTGATTCCTTGAAAGCCTATTTCAGAAGAAAATATTAGCCTATTAAGTGAGGGTCAATGCACAGTTTCCTTGGTTTGGCTCAGTATGATGATGTCCTGTTATAAGGTAGGGTGGAAAAGAGAGAGTTATGAGTATTTATTGGGAGGAAAAGAGGGAAACTCGAGGCTCAAGCATTGCCACATTATTTTCAATAAAAATATATCATTCTGTAACGTCACCAAGCTTTCGAGGAAATATTAGTGAAACATGGAGATATTCAGTGACATGAAACTGCTATAGAATCACAGAATCATAGAATAACCGGGTTGGAAGAGACCCACCGGGTCATCGAGTCCAATCATTCCTATCAAATAATAAACCATGTCCCTCAGTACCTTGTCCACCTGTGCCTTAAAACACATCCAGGGAAGGTGAATCAACCACCTCCCTGGGCAGACTGTTCCTATGCCCAATGATACTTTCTGTGAAAAACTTCGTCCTAATGTCCAGCCTAAATCTCCCCTGGTGGAGCTTGAGGCCATTCCCTCTTGTCCTGTCCCCTGTCACTTGGGAGAAGAGGCCAGCCCCCTCCTCCCTACAACCTCCTTTCAGGTACTTATAGAGAGCAATGAGGTCTCCCCTCAGCCTCCTCTTCTCCAGGCTAAACACCCCCAGCTCTCTCAGCCGCTCCTCATAGGGCCTGTTCTCCAGCCCCTTCACCAGCTTTGTTGCTCTTCTCTGTACTCTCTCCAGAGCCTCAACATCCTTCTAGTGGTGAGGGGCCCAGAACTGAACACAGGATTCAAGGAGCACTCAAGGAGCAGCCTCACCAGTGCTGAGTACAGAGGGAGAATAACCTCCTTGGACCTGCTGGTCACACCGTTTCTGATACAAGCCAGGATGCCATTGGCCTTCTTGGCCACCTGGGCACACTGCTGGCTCATGGTCAGTCAGTTGTCAACCAACAACCCCAGGTCCTTCTCCTCCTGGCAGCTTACTAGACAGACTTCTCCCAGTCTGTAGCTCTGCACAGGGTTGCTGTGCCCCAAGTGTAGGACTCAGCATTTGGCCATGTTAAACCTCATTCCATTGGTCTCAGCCCAGTGGTCCAGCCTGTTCAGATCCCTTTGCAGAGCCTCCCTACCCTCCAGCAGATCCACACTTCCACCCAGCTTAGTGTTGTCTGCAAACTTGCTAAGGGTGCCCTCAATGCCTTCATCCACGTCATTGATGAAGACACTGAACAGGGCTGGACCCAGCACTGAGCCCTGGGGAACTCCACTTGTCACTGGCCTCCAGCTGGACTTAACACCATTTCCCACCACTCTCTGGGCCCGGTCATCCAACTAGTTTTCCACCCAGGAGAGTGTGCGCCTGTCCGGGCCAGAGACTGACAGTTTCCGTAGCAGAATGCTGTGAGAAACTGCATGAAAGTGTGAAAATGCTGTGAAACTGTGTCAAAACTATAACTAGTTAAGGAGAAGCTGAAACTGTTTGCCATCACTTCTTTAGGAAGCTGGGTTAACAATTTATACTTCCTCTAGTTTAAAAGCTCATTGTTGATCAAGCCAAAAGGAATCACTGATTTTTTTTTCAGGACATCAGTTACACCTTATGGAAGAAGACCAATACTTCTTATAAACTTAAATGCCAGTGATTCAGACCTATATTGGCATTTAAAGTGTTCAGATCAAAAGAGAAGAAAAATAAAAAGGAAAACCAAGACGGGTTCTGACTTCCAACTTTTGCTCCCTCTCCTCACCTTATCATATAAGTTGCCAGGGTTCCTTTTGTCATCCTCATCACTGCTGTCCTCTATTGGTGGATTTTCCCTCTTCATATCATCACCCAAATAACGCTCAAAGACATTGGAGAAAGCAATTGCAGACAGCATGCAGACCACTGGAGTCAAAGTGAGCATCAGCCGAACCATCACACCAGCAAAGTAAACAGCACTGATTGCATACAGAGCAACTGCAAAGAAACAAATCTATTGATGGCATTTGGAAAATAACACTCGCTCTGACTGCACACATACATGCTCTCCATAAAATTATTCTGGAAGTGGGCCGAGCGTCGACACGTTTAAAGACTCCAGTATGCATCTTGCATTTAATTGCTTCTTAATTTACAGAGATACAGTTCAATTAACATTTATCCCTCTTAAACCTCAAACCCTTCCCTGAAGTTCTTCTTTACTACTGTTAATGATAACACAACCCATTTTCTTATTCATTAGTAATTTGTCAGAGATACATTATTAGTGAAATTTAATATCCCACACCAAAAATGCTACTGAAATAACAGGTAGCTTATTTGATCAAAGCTCATTTGATTAAAAAAGTCAAAAACAGCCCTAAGCCAAAGAAGTTACTGAAACTGAAAAAGCAAAAGGAAGCATTAGAATTTCAAGTAAACATCAAATTATAATTTAAGTTAGCGATACCTATGGACAAACTGGGGGCTTGTCTACATTGTAACTCCACATAGAAAAACATGTTATTGCAAGCTCTATTAAGAAGCTCATTTTCCTAAACAGTATTTTCTCCACTCTCCCCGTGAAAAAAACACCCAAACCTAAACAACATTTTCAGAACAGTAAAGAATATTCAAAAAATTTACCTTAGATGAAAAAAAAATAACCAGCCTGTAAACACTGGTTAAGAACATCTAACATTTGTTCAATAAATAGTGGTTATTCCTTGCCTGCCACAGTTTAACAATACACTTCTGTGAAGGACTTGTCACAGAAATCATCAAGGGACACTGATTTATCAGATTACATTACATATTTTCTACTCTATGGTGAAGAAGTATGGCTCTCCATTTTCGGTCAGAGGTCTCTATGCTGTCTTAAATGGATGATGTAGCAGTAGGAGGCTGAAAGTGAGTTGGCCCTCCACCACCCTTGGCAAGGACTCACTGTGAGCCACAGAGCACAGAACACCCCAGAGTCACTGAGTTTAAGAAAATAAACATTCCCACTGCCCACATCCCTTTTAGGTAATCTTACGAGGCAGTTATATTAGCCAGGAGCCTCCTGTCCCTGTAAAAACCCAGGTCCTGTGTGATCTTCTCCATATGTCCTATTACTCCACATCACATCCTTACAAGCCTCATTCATAATCTTGAAAGTTGGCTTTCAGAGTACAGCTTCGTACAAATAAACAATTTGTTGTTACTGACACAGGGAAATCCCACACCTCCGCTTAGGCTTATGCCTCGTCTAACACCTGTTCCACAGCAAATTATTCCATTCACTAAAATAGCAGAAAATCTGGAAGGAAAAGGTATTTTGAATCATCATCAGATGATCACAGATGAATGCCAGACAACCAGAGAAGGGCTGGTTGCTTTGCAGCCTGTGCAGGGCAGGGACTGTTCATATGACTGAACCGTACTGTGGAACTGTACCTTAGGGTGTGGTTTGCAAGGTCAGTGTGTGGGATAGTGTGCAACTCCATCTGCAGAAGAGAATCACACCAACAAATCCCACGTCTTGGGATGACATTCCATCACCATTCCAACAATCTATGTTTTTATAAAAGGTTATAAATACTGCTGGGTGCAGGCAACTTTTAAGAATCATCTTTGAACACATCACTTTAAAACCTTTCCTAGAACAAGCCATATACCAGCTTTTAACTAACAAAACCAGAGTAGAATCAAGCTGAACGCAAGATTTTTCAAAACGATTTAAAAATATTTTCTCTTACCAAAGACTCTTTCATCATTGATGTTTTTGATACAGAACCACAGCCCTGCTGGGAAAGTACACACGAGAATATGCAGATCAAAAAAGAAGGAAACCCATGTTGTAGGCTGATGCTCAGACACAGAGGCAATGATCGGGATGTGAATTTTCGCATACCTTTTTTAAAAAAAATTCAGTTCAAATTATTTTGAAGAGATAAAATTATTAAAACTTGTAAACATTAGGAATTCTGAAATTAATTTCAAAGGAAGCATTTCAATTTAAAATGGTAAGAGCTCTATTCAGCAGAAATCTGATATAACTTCTATACCAAAAACTCCCTAGATCTTACTGTATTAAGGAAGCATTCGGTGTACAAGGTTATTTAAAACACCAATATAAAAGATGATTTCCATAATAATTAGAGGAATGAAAACTATGGATGTTTTGGTTTACTATGGCTGTATATGAAGCCAAATTCACCAAAACGAAAACACGCAGCTATGGAACCCCTATCATTACATTTTGAAGAGGTAACTCTCCATGCCAGTAAGATTCTTAAGATTTTCAACAGTATATTTTGAACACTCTCCTCTACGCAGAATACCCTCATTTTCTCAATATAGAGTTACAGTATTAAATACCAGACCAGTTACTGATGCTCCTACATTCTTCTAGATGCTGAAAGCAATCAGGCCTTGTCTACACTTGGAAATACGTGTCCAACTAAACAACATGTTAAAAACTCAGTGCAGACAAGGACAAAACTGTGTTCTACATTGAAGACAGCTATACATATGGACCTAATTCGGTGTGCGATGTGACTGAATGGTGAGGTATCAAACACGTATCCTTTTCTTCACTGAGATCTAATTCACATTGAAAACTCTATTGTGTGTTTCAACACAATTTGATTTTCTAATGTAGACAAGCCCTCAAAAGTTTAATGCTTTGTGTATGCACAGACCTCTTCATTTGTAGGCAAAGAACAACATCTATATGTTCTTCAAATAAATCTGAGGCTTCTTTACTGGCCTCTATTCTACTAAATTTAATACAGAGTATAATAGAATCTCCTATAAGCTGGGCTTTGTATCCTGAATAAAACCAAACTGCAAAAGTTTGAACTCCTATCCTTGCATCCCTGCTTTTAATCTTAAAAAAACAACCACCAACCAAACCCCTGAATTTTAGCTTAAACACATTTATCTGAGGAAAATAGCCTCGATTTTATTCCTATTTTCCTGGCTGACTAAAGAATTTAACGCTGGACTTTTTAAAAGTTAACTAAAGCAAAAGAATAATTAATATTGTTTTTTACCCATGAAAACACACATCAATAAACTGAAATTGTTCAGACTAGACATTTGTATACACAAAACAGATGCATGAACATAATTAAAACACAACATGCAAGATAACACGTGGAACACATTTGTGATTTTGTGCAATGCTGCACAATGACAAGAGTGTACGTTTAAGGCTCTTAGTAATTTTTAAACATGTCCTCAAGTATTGGTACAGCTTTTGGCTATTTTATGCTGAGAAGCACCACAATCTTATACAGAAAAGCATACCATTACATATTCAGAGACTTCCAAAGAAGCAAGAAATTTAATAGACAGATTAGTGAAATGTTACAAAGATCATGAAATGGTTCCTACAAATGCTCTCCTTCGATAACTGATTAAAGCCAACTAATTCTCCTTGACTGAAACACTACATGGATTTGAAGAAGAGGAAAGCAAAAGATAATTAGTTTTCAGAAGTACGCTATTGGTATCTAAATCCTTATATCCTTTATCCTTACTTACCCAGTGTCCCACAATGAATAAAATCTGCCACTCCAAGGTGCAATATACCCTGAAAAACAGAAGGGAAAAAAGATCCTTTTGCTGCCTAGGTACTTAAATGTAATATATTCCTACTCCCTCAAATTATAGCATAAACTGAAAGAAATTTCATTTAACCAGACCTGCTGTATTGGGCAGGCTATAAAGTCTACCAACCATGAAGCTAGTTTTAGAATAACACACTCCTGTAGGATCACACTGTACTCACCGAATATCAAGACATGCACACATCCAAAAGTCAAAATAATGCAATAATAAATAAAATATTTCTCAAAGAACATGACAGACAGCAACCTATACTCCACAAAGAAGTATAAGAAAACATAACTGATTAAGTATTTAATTTTTCTGAAACACCTGAGTGGGAGGTGTCCCTGCCCAAGGTAAGGGGGTTGGAACTACATGATCTTTAAGGTCCGTTCCAACTCAAACCACTCTATGATTCCAACACTCAATGAAACAGTGATTTCCTATTGTTTCTCTACTGATGAATCTACATGTGACATGGGACATAAAAGTTGCTACCAGACATGCTGCAAAGCTTTTAATATTTTTTTAAACAAAGCCTTCTGATGTTTGATTATCATAAGATGAAAAGAAACAGTATCACTATCAGACGAAAACAAAAATTAATAGTAATTGTCAGTAAGATTCTTTGTAAATTTTATTTCCACTTTCCTTGCAACCGTTTCAGCTCCCTCTAAAGACAGATACAGAGAAGCTGACGTATAATAAAACGACTTAACTTTCTCTGTTAACCAACACTTTGTGCATGACACAGTCTTCCTTCTATCTGATATTTAAAACTAGTATAATCTGACTGAAGGTTTCAGTTTAGTATCTAGTTTAGACATTTGAATATTGTGGTTAATGTTCTATAACAAGACAATTTTCCTCTTCAGTCTTCAGATGCAAAACTTGTTCCCAAAGCACTGCATGCATAAGAAGGAGCTGCCGACAGATGCGGAACTACTGGTGGTGGTCTTCTCTGGATATATCCAAACCAAAAGATTAGACAGCATTCATCTGAAGGTGCTGTAAGAATTGGCCGATGTGATAACTACCACCATTTTCATCACGGTGATAAAGAAGGCCCCCTGGTGACTGCAAAGTGGCTAGTGCTTCCCTTCTAGCAAAGGTAAGAAGGAATACGCAGGAAACTACAGGCCAGTAACCTGAGTTACTCAAAAGACCAGCCTCCTGAAATACATTATTGAATTTTTTTAAAACAATTTTCCTATTTTTTTATAAATAAACTGAAGAATGATGGTCTGCACAAACAGACCATTTGATGGGCTGAAAATTGGCTGTTCCAACAACCTCAAAGTAGTACTCAGTGGACTGGAGTCCAGTTAGTAAAAAGTAAAAATATCCCAAAAGCCAGAAGAGGGAACCCTGCCAAAATGAAAAGCATGGTTGCCAAGCATTACGACAGGCAGGATTTCAATACAGAACCTCATATTTTTTCTTTCATGTGTTGCACCTGCAATACAGGGTCCAGATGTGAGCATGCTTCTCCAAGAGTCTTGTTAAGAAAATAGAGACAGAACAGAGTGCTGTGAGATGGTCAGGATCCCAGACTGCACAGCATACCAGAAGCCGAGAGAGAAAGGTTTGTTCCATCTGGTGAAGCAGTGATACCAATCAGTGAGTTTCAGAAGCTGAACTCATATTTCCTAAGAATTACAACAGAAGACATTTTTCTGCACACTGAGATTAGAAGCTGAATTTTGTTTTGATGTGCCAGCCTGAAATTTTTTGCTATGTATTAGTAGGACCTGCTCAGAAGTACTGAAGAGCAAATCAAACCATCAAATTTTAGAAGATTTTCAAACAAATAGTGATTCTAAGTATTCTTTTGGAATAACGGTATTGTAATTAACAAATAAAACTACTATTAAACAGTCCAAAATGTTAAACAACTGATCCTAAAAAAGTTTACACTGGAAACATTGCTAGAAAGAAGTACAAGAAAGAAATAAGTTGAAATAAAAAGAATTTATGTTCCAAGAAAGTGGGTTTTTTTCAAAATAAAACTCTGACAAAAGAGGCCTGTATATAATATTAAGATCATGCAATTTCAACCAAGCAGAAATAAATTTTTGCCTGGGTGACATATTTAGCCAGGAAAATAAGATAGCTTTCTCTTCATCAGAGGAAGGAAGGATGCTATTAGATCACCAAAGATGTTTATAACGGAATCAGAAAGTGGCAGCGAGGCACGTGGGGATGACAATCACGCAAAAAAAGCTTGTTTTTGTGGATTGGGTTGAACTGCCTTGAAGACTAGAGGCTGAACTCCAGAAATAAAGTACAGCTTGCAGGTTCATTCCAGTCATGCAGAAATCAAGACTCAAGCATTTCAGAAAGTAAGTAATCTGTCCTTGACCTATTAATGAATAGATTATCTGAAATTATCTTCATAATATGCTTTGGCCATAGCAATGTTCCTCACCCAATCTGACTTCTTACATTATTTTGTGGATAAACCTGAACTATTGGAGTGATGCTACAAAATTAGTTTTTTTACAACAGCACAGGAAGCACAGTGAATTTCAACAAACAGGAACAGAGATTTCAAACAACTACTTTAGACTAAACCAAATCCTGATCACCTAGTTTACCTGCTCCAAAGGCAAATTATTTTCACATTTACCTGTGTATGTCAAGTAGATGACACTCAGGAATACAACGCCAGCAGCTAGTGAGACACCCAAGAAGAACAACGTTTGAAATTCTTGCTTTGTTAATCTGTCTCTCAGATACTGCAAAAATGCATATGCCTGCAGCAGTGCAAAAACTCCTAAAGAAAGAGGAAAATTTTTGTTTAAATGCTCAAAAGCAGTGACAGCTGTTAAAGCAACTGGCATACCTTGGCTATATTTGAATTAGAAAAGCAAATGTAAGGCGCATCTTTAATACTTAACAGGAATGACACTTCCTTGCAATGAGAGCAGTCTGCAATGAAAGAAATACTCTCCAAACATTCTTTGCTTATTACATCAAAAGCTCAAACACCTAATAGCTCTTGGCTCACAAATTAAACTGGGGTAAGGGAGAGAATCACCTGAAAACTAGATTGCATTGATTTGACAAAAACACAGGTTAACATACCTAGACTTGGTGGAAAATTAAGACAGACTCCAGGCAACACACAAACAAGGCTAATCTAGAAATATATGAAAATTAGGCTAGTGGTTTTATTGAAGGGAAAATAACCCACAATGAAACAAATAAGCCTTAAGTGACATGTCAACTAAACTATGTAAAGCTAGTGCCAAAACACCAGAATTCACTGGCTAAGCGTGCCACAAAAAGGCTGATAATGCTGCTTAGAGTTTAACATTAATCAAAGAAATTGGATATGAGGTTATTTTCTGTTGTTATCCATTTCAATGTATATAACTGGATCAACCCAATGATTAGTCCATTCAAAACTGAAAATGCAGTGGTAGGTGGCAGAAACAGAAACCAGAACTCAACTGTATGGTCTTTCTTCAATTTAACAATAAATTTGAGGTGCACAACGTTGAAATTCACTAGTTCTGATCTCCTAGAGAAAGATACAAACCATTTACTAAATAAATGTAAAATTCTTCAGAGGCAAAACATGATTTTATAATCTTTACTCCTTCCATTCTATTCAGATTGTTAAAAAAAAATCCCCATTTAAAAAAAACTATTTTTCTGGTAAATTTTAATGACATTCCAATTGCTGTCCCAAATTTTGATAAGTGACTATACATGATAAAAACCTGAGGAATCTAACAAACTAAACTATGTCACACAGAGTGTATGCAGTTAAACATAAATGTACCAGCCTTAGCAGAGGTCACTGCTTGTCAAGAAAACAAAACGTCTAACTTAACAGCTACTGAAAAATCAACTTACTTTGAAGAAATAAAAAGGATCAAACAAGACTGAAATCAGTTATTTACAACTCAGCGTCCTAATTAGTAATTAGCGGTTTGTATTTAACCCGCTTCCAAAAACTACAGAAGTCTATTGACTCTAAAACCAAATTGCTCAGTAGAAACTGTGTTTACCAATAAGCAATGTATTAATTGTAAAACACTTGAAGGCAACATTATATTGCAAAACAGGAGAGATTATCAATGTGTAAAATAAGTGCTTGTCAGAACCTGTAACTGATAGTGTTATGGAAACATTTTACTGCCATTAGCTCAGGAAAAGAAGGATAATAGGTCACTTGGAAAGAAAACTTCCCTACAGACACTAAATTGTACCTGTTTCTTTAACAAGTTGGTATGTTAGCAGGTGTTCTTTCTAATACAAGGAAACAAAGCCACAAGGGTTTATGGTTTTCTTGTGATAAGTAAGCTGTTTGGAAGAAGACATTTAATTTTCTTACCTGCAGCTGCCATGTGTTCACTTGTTCTAATTGGCTGAAATCCCACAAAAGGTATCTGCATCGATAGTATTAACCCCACAATGTAGAAAGTGCTATATGCTGGGAAAATACAGAGTGAAGAGAGAGAAGGAAGAGAAAGGTGGGAAGAAAATGAATACACACATTTCAAACCCATTGGTTCCATAGTAGAATCTACTTGAACTCCAGTGACACAAATAGAACCATTCTAAATATTTTAGCCATCCTGCTTTTTCCTCCTCTGACTAGAATAAACCTGCTTACTACATCCAATTTTAGAGGAAATAGCAAAGCACTCTTGTTCCTAAGTGCACTGGTTTTACTTCTCCTATAGGGAAATAAACCAGTTACCTAAGATGCTCAGGCTTGGAAGTATTTATCTCTTCCTATCTTGTTTCTGAGGGTTGTAGGTGGGAGAAGAGCTCTCTGACAAATGACAAAAGATTTCCATATGAGAAGAAACTAAAGGGAACAGTTCTCAAAGAAGCAAGACATTTAAGAGTCCACTATCTATTTACAAAACGCAAAGAGGTTTGCTTATTCTTTTTTTTTTAACAAACGAGTTGAGGCATGCCAAGGAACTGAAAAGGGATACAATTTTAAGTCAATAATTAACATGTGTATTAATGGATCTATCTCATAACACCCCAGAAAGTAGAAGCCAAGAACATCATTATTAATATTAACATTAGTATTAATAATATGAACAATTACTATGTATGCACTAAGATTCATGTACTCTATTTTGACAAGGGCTTGGTCCCAGGGGAGGGGAAGAGGGAAATGCAAACTCTGAACAGCCATGAGTAATTATGTTTGAAGTAACCAGCAAACTTAAAGCCTGTACAAAGTTTTATTCCTTCAGTGGCAAACAACTATCCACCTTCCAGATTTTGAAACACTCTTACAAATCATTGCTCACTGTCTCTGTTACAACTTTAATCTTACTAAGAGATCACAGTTCTCTTACAATCTTTCAGTGACCCCTCTGAGAACAGGTCTTGGGAGCTCATCATCTACCTATGACATTGCTTCCATAGCACTTGTGTGGTCTCACTGGGGAATTATGCTCCCAGGGTACTGCCTACCTTCCAGAAGTCACAGAAGTGATCGTAATGATACTTCCAACTACTTGCTGTCTCCTCTAGTATTCTTTCAAACAACTGTATTGCACTACTTGGCCTAGCTACTGATCTATCCCCTTTGATGTCACCAAAATATATTTTCACTGTAGGAAGCTCAATTTTTGAAGAATTCACCACAACATAAATCATTCACTGTACCATGAAACTGTTACAACACTGCCATCCTGTGGAAGTCTAATGATTGGCATAGATCACTACATTCCACAGTTGTTCAGACCATTGTAAAACCACTGTTTTTAAACCTAGCCCTTAAACCTAGTCCTGCAACTGCTATACTTCCCTTATACGATTCCTCCTACCCTCCCATCCCTTACTCCCACTTTTTTCAAGCAGCTATCACATACCAGCCTGGTATTGAAAAAAAACCTGGCAATTTACACACCACCACAATTTTTTTTTTTAGGAACTGAGCTATGTCAAGGTGATACATCAACACAAACTTTCTATATTCCTTTACATTCCAGTGTTTCCAGAGTCTCTGCAGAAACAAGAAGTTAAGTTTTATTCCTGCAAACTACTCTCATGGTTATAATTTTGACTAGGTCAAGAACAAAACCATTCTGATCTACTGTGGATAAACTCATTTCTCAAAACAATTTTAGTTGCTGCATACTACACAAATATAGGAAGAACCTACTGAGTAACTTCTCCAGAGAATATGATCAAATACGTGACTACATACTTTCAATTAATGTATTCTAATCACCACAAACAAGTGGAAGCTTTAGAATACTGGAATTGTTGATATAAATATATGTCTGTTCACTGTATGACTGATAAAATCCAATAAATAGAATAAGGAATTAAGTTTTAAATTGTGGAAGATTATTACTTTGTTATTCAACATTCTGGAAAGCATATGGAATTTAAAAAAAATTGTACAAGAAAAAAAATCAGATCAAAGTGAAAATTACTAAGTCATGACAAACATGACTTAAATGCATATTAGCAGCTTTCCACACATAAAACCATGTACTTTTTTTATACATATGAAACTACAAGAGAAACCACAAGTACAGTAAGAGAAAGTAGTATCAGTAGTTCCTGTAGCTGAATAAAGGAGTTATTTACCAATACAAGTGTTGCTGGTAACCTAGACTGGTAAGCACCTGTTCTTAACTATAAAGCCAGTGAAAACCGAATGAAAGACACTGACCGCTACCAAGAGTAAATAAAAAAAAATGAAAGCTTAAGCTTTCAAAGGTAGGCAATGTGTCGATCATCGATTCCAAAGGGTCAGAAGCTATCGGGTTGATAAATTCATCAGTCTGCCAAGTCATAAAATATTTTTAAATCAGTAAAACGTTCATTTACTATAAAGTTTTTTCTCACTAAATGATTCTAGATTACACTCAAGTTCAGGCATATCAGATCATGTCCAATTAACCTTTTTTTTGGGTATATAAACATCTATACAAAAAGTATATACTACGCATCATCTCTATTTATTTGAAGACATGGCGCTACCAAATATTGTTCTCTATACCTATGTCATGTCAGATTAAACATTCATCAGCTACAAGTTAGGCTCATGCTAGTTTAAAAAATTATGCAACTGATGTAGAGTTAAAAATCCCCAACCTTCTTCGTAATAGCAAAATGGATGCAGTTTTTACTGGCTACTGTAGCTGACAACAGTTTACACAAGTTCTAGCTGCGTGTTGGTAGCTTTTTGAGAATTATGAGACTGCTTCAGGCACATTAGCAACTGCGTATCACAGAAGCTCCAAAACCATCTTTATTCTCCCTACTTCAATGAGCTTCTGTAAACTCTAATCCCCTATCTGAATAGTACAGAAGTGAACCATATTTTAATGTCCTCCTAGAAGTACGTGAATATTCTCACCTGTTTTACAAAAACATCCTGTTAGACAAACCTAGAAATCATGCTAATGTGAGATGTAAAGACTTCTCTACATGTAAGGCTTGTCATGGAAGCTGAAATTAAGACAGCAGTTGCAGAGAAAGAGCAGAGCAGCAATCACATTTTCATTTTGACAGCTCTGCTGAAGTACATCTCCCTCACAGCTGAAGGGCAATAAAATCTCAAAACACTGTTGCTATTTGCAAAACAAACGCCTGCCAAAACATTTAATTCATATGAACCTGCAGTACTATTTTCCCCAGATGAGTTCAAAGACTAGTTCATTGAAAGCTGAAAAGGCAAGAGTACTTATTCTTTATTGTTTCTGGTACCAGATCACTTCAGGATTTTATAATTAGTAGACTTAATTTACTCTTACCTAAGTCACAGAAACTGAGAAATGAGAATATTCAATAAAGCAATTTTAAAACACAAACCAAGATAAACTACTTTCCCTTAAGTTATGAAGTAGTTAAGTAGTTAATGAAGAAGTTAAGTAATACTAGCATTAAAGATTAAAAGGTGGGTTATAGGTTTTTTTTTTTTTAACCTTAAAAAAAAAGAAAAAAAGAATTTCCAGTTCTGAATTATATACATAGATTAACAAAGAACATGAAAGTAATATTTATAATTTTGGTAACAAGAACACAAAACTGAACTTGAGTATATTAACTAAATAATTTAGTACATAATGGTTCAAGCATATAAGTAGACACATTTTTTCTAGATAAACAGTATTGAAATGGGTAACAAAAACATATTTACAAACATGGAACATCCTGTGATATTGCACTCAATGCCTACGATGGTCTCATCCATGTCTTGTAAAGATCTCATATTAGGGAGACAAAAATGTTCTAGCCAATTTATAAACCCTTGAATATCCAAATTGCTTATTATTTATCTCATTCACACACCTACACTATGACCAACTGATCCAACTAGTAAAGTCTCTGTAAAAACAGTTTATAGAGTATTTAAATGTCAGCCAAATAAATTTAAAAGTTAGTGTCCTATTCATGTATTCTTGAAACTGGAGCGAAGGCTGACCCATTAACCCCATAAAATATTAAGAACTCACGTGGAGTAGACAGATTCTTACACTACTTTTTAGTGTACATTATGCAAGACGTGCATGACTGCTTAAAATCCCTCCCTATGTCTTTTCTCCTATCTGTCACAATCATTCACATAATTTCTGTTGCAGAACTTTTTCAAAGGAATTGCTTAACAAACTAGGAGAAGATAAAAAAAATTAAACATTATTCCAGACACAAATATAATACAAATATTTCAAATATCAAACTATCATTTTTTTAAATTTCCGTGCACTAGAAAGGAAAAAAATAATAAGCAGCTAATACATGAAATTCTGAAAGTCTACGTTTTAACTCCTTATTGCCATGTTGTAGAGAATAACTGACTATAATAAGCAGTCGAGTTACTAAAATGCAACCTCATGAAATTATTTAATTCACACTTAACACAAAACATATCAGTATAATTAATTTCATATCTCATGATTCAGCACCTGAAAATGACCGTTTAATGAACAAAACTTACCAATGTAGACCCTCCTGCTGTATCTCTGCATCAGCAACAAAACAAACACATGGAGTGGAATAAGGTTGATAATGAAAACATAACCACCCCATGCAGAGACCTAGGAGAAATGGAATAAGAAATTAAAACTTTAAGTATCTGTAGATTCTTCAGATTGTCAGATTTATGCATTTATATGACTATATATTATATAGATTTATACATTTTGATGATCTAACACAAAAACATAAACCCAATCTAGACAAGCAGGCAGAACTACTAGTAGTACTGCCAGAATCTTTCTCAATGTTTATTATCAAAGAATAAAAAAAACCCCCAAACTCCACCCCTATATTAAAGTATTAAAGACTTGCTAAATGGGTTACTAGAATTTCAAGGCTATCCTTCCTACATCTCCTCCTTCCAAGCTGATCTGGTTGTGTTGGCAAATGAGAATGGGATCTGGGGGCTTTTCCCCATGATGAAGGCTTCAGAGCACAAGGCAGTGGTAGGAGTTCCATGTAAGATCCAAAATTTTCCTTTGACATGGAAATTTAGCACCATGCTCTGCACTTTTTGGTGGCGATAGGGAACAGTATCACCAGCCAGAGAGAAGAAAGGGAGCAAAGTACACCTCTGAGAGCAGAACTCTTCGAGCAGGAAAGCCAATGCAGGTTGCAGTGCAAGGTAAAAATCAAAAAGAAGAGGGTGGATGCACAGGTAAGCAAGGCTTAACACTGTGGAATGGTATACAACTGTATCACAGATATTGTTAACCTGTAATAACAGCAGCACTTGAGAAGCACTGACATGCTGCACTTAGAATTGAAACGCTAAGATGCTGTCAATCTATTCACCGATTGCTGGTTTAGATAAAGATGTAATGAACTATCATTACAGTGCATTATCCAAATTTCTAACATATCTAGAAGGGCTAATGTTGACTGGACAATCTGGATTTTAACACATGTCCTCTTGTCAAATTACAGTCTAGACTTCTTCCATACGTACCCAAGCCTACCCTAGGCCTTCACTTCTAGAATGCACTAGTTAATGTGGTTTAGACTTTAGTTGTACTTTAGGGCTTAGATTCATGTAGATATATTTAAGGCCTTAGAATCCAAAAGGAAACTCAAATGACTATGTTCAATAGAACAGATGCTAAAATAAGGACATGGCCAAGTACTTTTTTTTTTTTTTTTTTTTTTGCTACTGATACTACAAAACCTAGCATTTCAAAATTTGGGTGAAGTGGAAAATAGGAGAATAGATACCTTCTAAATTTTCAAGAAACTTGTTTCAGATTATCATGATGCTACTGCCAAATCGCTAGCACAAAGTATCATGCTTTGCAGAGGTGAGTGAGTTTATTGAGAGAAAATAATATATGAAGAGATAAGACAGAAGAGTAAGACGTAACAGAATAAGAACAAACACACAATCAGGTCATTGGCATATGTTTAGGGAAAGGTATGAACGATGCAGGTAGCAGAAGTTCATAAGGACCAGAGACTGATGTAGGTAGCAGAAGTTTGTATGGACCAGAGACTTACAGTTCTAATAATAAAAATATTAAACCAAATCGAAGCACTTAAGACTGTCCTGAACTGAAAATGCACTTTGAAAGTTTTCAAAGCAAAGGCAAATTCTCTTATTCTGGCAAAAAGAGTGGAAACATTCTATTACTGCTACAAGGATAGTTTCAAGGTAAATCTTTGTTTCATTTTACCTGCTCATAAAAAAGGCTACTCAAAGCAGAAGTTGCTGAAGCAAAATAAATGCTAACAATACAAATGCAAGGAAAAACCTTCTCCTTATGGCATGCAAAGCAAAGCTATGAGTCAAATTACCACAGTGAGTTAGGTATGTATTTTAAGCGGATTTAGTCATCAAAGATTTCTGTCAGTCCATGCAATAGCCATTCCTCTTTCAAGGAGATGTTCCCCAAACTCTGCCATGCAAGGACCAACTCTTACTACCCCGGAAACTGTAATTTAATTTTCAACCTACACTGAAAACAACTAATTCCACCAGAGAAAGACAAATTAATACCACATAATGAACAGTACAATTATTCTTTGTCCTAATAATTTACCTAAGATGCCCTTCTAGATCTTTTGCTTAACCAAACTGTTTCCCAAAGAGAAACACAATATATGGAAAGCCACCACCAGGGATGAAGCAGGTACACTCTGTAAGCAGTAAGACTCCAATAATCACTAAGGCTAAGCGATGGACAAATCTTAACCCACAACTAACTAACAGCACTTGAACAGAAAATAAGAGTAAAAACATTAATTTACATTGAAGGACTGAATGTCATGATGATGTCACTGATAGTCTCTAAGTTCTATCACCGTGTATACTTTAGAACAAGCCCCCACCACGCAATTCTACAGGCCAATATATTAGTCAGAATCAGAAGAACTTCTTATTGTGTGAATTTTCAGTAGTAAAATTTTTGAAGTATCGTATTTGCTGCCTGTATATTTATGAAGGGCACTTTTGTAGGAACTTGCCAATAAATTGGCAAAGTATGAAAAAGGCTATAGTATATAAATACAACAACTCAAAAACTTGCTTGCTTGATTTCGTACTGCACATAAGTCTGTACCAAACATACACTGTAACGCCATATAAACACTAATGGTATGCACAAACAAGTGGCTGTTTATTTCATAACTTGGCAAAAAGGAGAAGAAAGAGAGGAGGAAATAAATGTACTCTTAACAGGAGATAGCTATCCTCTTTGGCAACATATACAGGGCTTTTATTTGCTATATTAACAGCAAAAATCTCCCAGAAAAACCAATGAATATTAAAGCTCAAGGATGTCTAGGCAGTATCCAGATAATTTAAGGTACAAGGTTAATTCAGAGGTTAAGACACGCAAAACAGTTCATAAGCTCCTAAGTGTAGATACCTGACTGTAGAAAAGTAATATTACAGACCACAATCTTAACTGACAACAAGCAATCAGCCTGCCTGTCCCACCACTAGCTATTTTGAGGCTAATTTATTTTTCACATAGCCACAGACACACACACAAAATATCAGTTGGGGAAAAAAAAGGACCTTGGACTGATTGGTACAGAAAACTCTTCAAGCCTAAGGCTTCAGAAGAGAAGGAGGGGAAACCAATTCCCTCCATTTTGCTATGAGTTTGATATTCTCAAATTTACTACTGTTTTTACCCCTGTTGGCCCTCGGGAACATCTCTGCAATAGTCTCCGTTTTCACAGATCAAGAATGAAAAGAGACTTTCTGGTCATTTAATCCAACACTGAATTCATTCAGCAGCTCTGGTGCTTTTCTTTGACTATAATTATGTCATAAAATCAGAGCTTTCGAAGTTACATAAATATAAAATCTATGGACAAAGTTACTTACCATTATTATTGCATTTTAGTAATAATGACACACAGACACATGAACATCAAAATTCCACCTTACTTTACCTGCACCAAACCAAAAATCTCACTGAATCAGAGTACTTATTCACAGCACAGTTGTTATACTTCAGAGGTTTTCATTTTTTCCCATCATGTTTACTTAAATATTTTAAATTTCAAAATATCTGCTATGTGTTTTTCTCATTTATTTAAACATTTAATAGTAATATTAAGCAACAATTTTATATCATAGCTTCAAAGATCAGAATCGCCTTCATCTGTTCTTTGTCAACATACACATTATGTAAGCCCTGCTTAAATAGTTCAGATATTATATAGATAAAAGGCTTACCATGTAAAAGTAGGATAGACAGCAGCAGATTGTCCAAAAGACTGAGCCAGTTTTCACAGATTTCACCTTTAAAAATAACCAAGTATTCATGAATGACAAATACTGGACAATAATCTAAAATTTCGTTCCAAAACAACTGTTAAGATGCTTTTGTTAGCACATATTAAGTTATATTTGTATACCTCTGAACTGATGTCCAAAAAATCAAACCTCATGTGTAATTCATTCATTCATAAACAAAACAGTTTATATCTATCTCTCTAGTTAAAGCAGAAGGAGGAAGCAATGCAACTTTCAGCTTCATGATCTGAGGTAGAAAGTAGTTACAACACCTCTGTGCTACCTTCTCTGAAATATAACACTACTTTATGATTTTAAGTGTAGATTATCCATGGCTTTGGTTGCAATTATAGATAGAAGAGCTATTCTGTAATATTGAAAAACTCTTTTAAGGTAAATGGGAGCATCCAGATACTACATGTTTTAGAGATTGGTGGGAATGGTTGGACTCGATGATCCGGTGGGTCTCTTCCAACCTGGTGGTGATTCTATGATTCTACTACAGGTTTAGTGGGATCCATAAACTGGCCCAGAAGCATGACTTTGTAGAAAACTGATGGCGGCAATTGTGGTGTGGGAAAATAGGAATAAAAAATTGACATAAAGGTATTTATAAAATATATTTGATTAACACATAATTCTACAAGAGCTTATGCAAATATTATTGCACTATGCAGTTCAGTTCAATATAAGTTCCACAGGAACATGTAACTGCCATCGTGTCTCAGTTGTCATAAAGTAGGCTGATCCCATTATTGTTATTAAACACATCGCACCTTTACAGGTGCAGTTTATTCTAAGTCCATACTTAAAAAAGACCCAAATTTAAGTAACACCACTCAAGTAATGAAAAATTAGAATTCCCTTCCATTATACTACTACCAACAATATTCCAAGTTTGAAATATTCTACTGCTAAAAAACTTGTGAGTACGCGTCTGCTTGAAACTCTTGAAAAAAATCATGCAAAAAGCTGTAATACATATATGCAGACACTCAAAACAAGAAGCATATGCATTCAAAGAACACACAAAGTGCCAACACTGAATTAACAATACAGTTCTGCTGTTTGATATTTTCAAAACGCCACTGTCCAGAAAAACTGCAGCTTGCTTGAACTCATCCATACAAAACTGCATTACAGATGCAATTCTACATACAGAATAAGGAGTGATAAGCAAGCTGCACTAGCATGTAGATGAATTAAAACACATCCAAACAATACTAATATCTTGCTCTTGACAGCTTAGTGTTTCATTTTTACACTTAAGTCAAAGTCCATATTATCAACAGCTTCCCCACAAGAGAATTCAAAGCACTTCATACTACTTTTCTACTGCACTTTTCTAATGCTTTGCACTAGCTAAATAAGGAGGCTGAAGTTTGATGCTCACATAATACTAATATTCCGAAAGTGAAACACAGGAAATAAATCTTCTGCTTGCTTCAGATATATAGACTTATCAGTGTTACTACTACTACTACAGGACACACATACTTCAGCTGAACAGTATTTTACAGAGCAAACTAATGAGTGTGATAATGGAATGGTTCAGATCATGTGACTTCTCAGTACTTGCCTGATCAAGAGCCAAGGGGAAGAGAGATGAGAGGGAGGGAAATAAGAATTCAATGGATTCTAAGAAAAATCAGTCATTTGGTTGGAGGAGGAACCAAAAACCCTTTCCAAAGTGAAAGACTCAGCAATTACTTACCCATAAATAGTATGTGAACTGCAGTGCAAAAATAGCTATGCCTTCATTGTCAAATGATCCTGCTACCGATCGGGATATGTAACCTGGAACTATGGCAATAAAACAGGCAGCTAAAAGCCCTGCTCCCTGGTTCCACAGTTCTCTGGTGAGCAGGAAAGTAGAAATAGCTGTAAGGCCGCTAAAAACTGGTGCTAGGAACACACACACATCTCTTATATGGACTGTCACGTTGAGCATATTTAAAATCCAATGTATAAGGCCTGCTGTCACCATCAATCCTGGGTATACCTAAAAGGAGAGAGGGGGAAAAAAAAAAGAAAACCCACGAGGTTATTGCAGAAAATTGTCATAGTAGGCTTATTTGCATGTAATTTGCAATGAAACAGTCATTTCTTAAGCTAATTTTAGCAGTGAGCACGTAAAGCTCATGGAATTATTTTAATAATACTTTTATAATGTTTTGACAACATTGCTGAACACCAGAGGTTATTTCAAATTTTATCCAAATGCTAACAATTACATATAATCCACTTCGTAAATGAATAAGCAGCATATAGATAATATCCTATCTTGCCTGACATTTATTGTACAATGAGAAGAATTTGTCGTTAAGGTATGGAAGCAGAAGCTAAAGTTAGCATGACAATTTCAGACCAGCTAACACCTTTAAGAAAAACAACAACACAAACCCCTAAAACAAAAAGAAACCCAAACCCATTTCTCAGCCCTTTCTACATTCCCCCAAAATATACCATACTACTCTTTCCCTTCTTGCTACCCACAAAGAAAATGTGCATCAACAACTTTTTGTGTTTGTTTTTTTAAGCTGAAAAGCTGACAAGTCAGTTGAGTATTACGTATTTGCAAGACATCTGTAGACACCTTTGGATATGAAGGATTAAAATAAAGTCCTATAAAATTGAATTAAGATGTCCTCCAAGAAAGGTAACATAGACTTACATAAATCCATTAGGCCCATCATAGAATATTGGAGAACATTAAAATAATCTTAATAGGAATTCTACTCTTCCACATTTATCAACATTAGAAAAATCAATATGTACTAGGAAAGTTAATATGGGCTCTACCTGCCCTAGTTTCTTTCAAAAGCTTACGAAGGGCATTGTACTAAATTCAGTCAACAGATGACAGAATGCTCCCCCGTATATATCCTTGAGAACTGGTTTTCAAAATAAACTATTAAAGCATAATATACCACGTGACTTACAAAACAATTTTTCCAATCAACACTTTTATTTACTTCCTAAGGGTGTTTACTTCATAGAAGACAGGTATGGAAAACACATATACGCACATTATATAAAAAGATTCCCAAGTGTCTCTAAGACACTAAAATAAATGGTGATCTATCCCTTACAAAAAACTTCATAAATGCATTTCAACAGTATGTCATATAATTACAAAGTTTTAATGAACGTTCCCACTTCCAGTAACGTAAAGCTATGATAGTGCTACTTACGCGATTTTACTAACAAACATTATTTGTGTTCCGATTTGATAATACTGTTTTGTATACCTTTCACTTCTTGTAACTCATATTGACACCATCTTACCTACTCCTAATGCTTCATATAGGTGTTAGGCTGATTAAATTTCAAAATGTCTTTTCCCAAATTTTAACTTTTTTGATACACACGAAGTCCACTCAACATGTATTATTGGATTAAAGCTTGTGCCTTAAGAGATTTACATAACTATTATTTTTACTTTTTCTTTTCATTCCATATATCAGAATTACAGGAGACATAACTCCCTTATTTATTGTTATCAGAAGATCATGAGTAAGGAAGTAAAACTCAGTTTTGTATTTCTCATTCACAGTATGCTACTGAAAAAAAGACTAAAGCGTGTTGACTTAGTTCCTGCAGCTAAAAATTAAAAACATCTTCCTATTCCCTCTCCAGCTATTTGACAATTAAAAGCATATTTTTCTAAGATTCTCCTTTCATCAATGTTCAATTTGTACTGGAAGTTCAAAAAACTTACTGCAAGGTCATCTTTAAGTTATTGTAACAATACTTACAGTTCCACCTACTATTCTTCCCAGTGGATACCATGCTCTTTCATCAAACCAATTTAAAAATTCATAAAACCCATGGGATGCAAGATGATGTGTTGATCTATAGTTAAACCTAGAAAGAAACAGAGAAATGCGGTGGGTAGGGGGAAGAAGGGGAGAGAAGGATCAAGAACTTAAGTTTTATGTATACCTTGTCACCTGTTTTGTAAGACCTAGAAAGTAATTAAACTTCAGTATCTTACAAGTTACACAAGTACAATGGCCCTCTCAATCTATGGTGACTTAAAGTAAACTACTAAGCTCTCAGTTATTAACCACTGTATATTATTCATTTCTACAGCCAGCGCATACATATAGATGAAATGCTACAGTTTGCATTGCAGGGTTGGGCTATTTTTTTTTGTTAACATTAAAAACTTTATCACTCTGACACTTCCCTGTCATTTTCTGCATTCCCTTTTAAAGCTAATTTTTAAATGTAGTCTATCTACCAATTATTTACTCCACACAGAATATCACTTAAGAAGAATTAAGATCATGGAAGAATCGATGCAAGACTGCCACTCTGAGATAGGATAGCAACCCAGTTCATCTGCTGCTGCTCTATTTCATGTAACATTGAGAGGTGACACAATATAATTGCATGCAATGAAGGACACCAGTCTATTTGTTCTCACCACCTAATGACCTTGACATATTTCTTTCTTTCTATCAATAAGAATCTACACAACACAGAATCTATGTAGATGAAGTTTTATCTTCAAAGTTTGTGCACACTCTACTGTAGAAAACTTCTTGTAGAACAAAAGCTTTCCCACGCATAACTTCAGTTCAAGTCTTCCACACTGCCCATATACCATCAACCACCACTGATGGATTACCATCAAGACATCTATCATTTATTTTTATGGCACGTAATTTTTTCATTTTTATGGCACATTATTTTTCCAACGCCTTCCAATTTCAGATAGCAAAACCTTTCAACAATTAAAGTCCATTGATTACTCAAAGTAGACAAGGAAATTCTGTGAGAATAACTGCAGCTACCAAACTCCAACTCTTTCACGAACATTCAAAAGCCAAACTAACAAGTCTATAGGTATCGATAATAGAAAGTTTTGTAGAAGTTTAGACTTAGAAAAGCCTGGGTGAACATCACGTCTAAAACAAGCAACGTGCATAAGCCCAACTCTCCTAATAGATACTCTGATTAGAATTCAGATAACAGTGTAAAATTCATTAGCTGAAGTATCAAAAATTATATTAATTATTTAAGTAAAAGTTCAGGTGACTAAATGGAATACGATAACAGACAACAGGTTAGATCAGCAAACCACCATGAAATACTTCCAAAGATAGTTAGTATCGCAGATTAGACAGCTTACGTGTCTTTCGTTTTGTCCAATTTGCTAAGTATCCACTTATGTCAGTAACATACATCACCTCTAACACAAATTTGATAAATTCTAACAGGTATTTAGGATTCCCGAAATATAACAGGTTTACTTTGAGCTAATTAATTTCAAGAGAATAGTAACACTGTAGAACCCATCAAGTTCCTACTTGTTCAACCAGTACAACAAGTCTAATATCTGAGGTACAATCACAAGAGAGGTCATGAGCAGATTTCTTCATCTACATAGTGAAAGAACAAAAAGAATTGAAATTCAAGTCCAGTTGTCAGCAAATTTGCATAATGCCACTCTCTGAACTATCACAGCATCAGTCAAGTAACATTAAAAACAGGTGTAGAGTGCAGTATTTTCAGGAACACACTCTTATGTGATAAAGAAGCAGTTATATAGGATACATTAACTGAACAAAACTCTGGACTTTCAAAAGTAATTAGTTATGGTTATGTAAGAAAATTCACATAAACATCAGTCATCCTGACCTAGTAATCTTTGTATCAAACAGCAATGTGAACATTTATTTCTAATAAACCTGCAACTACTCCCATTTGACTAGATTTCTAAATATTAATTAATTCTCCAGTTCTGAACTGTCAACTATGATGTCATTTATGAAAGCTGCACCTGTAAAATTAGCCTCTTATCTTAATACAGCAAAGTCTATTGTTAATTTGTTTAATGCCAAGAGCATGCAGCATGGCACTAGACAAAGCGGGAGTTCTGTATTCCACAGGAAGCATAACATGCAGCTGGCTATGGACCAGTCTTAAAACACAGTAAAAATCCAGCCAATGTTATTATCCTAGAATTTAAAAAGAGGAAACAAGAAAGATTTAACATAGATCACTTTAAAACTTTTAAATAACTCAAATGGACAGAGGTTACAAATATATGACTAATGTTTATTTTTAGAGCATTAAAAATTTAGTTATAATGTAATAGGCTAGTATAATACATATTGACATTCTCCTGCTGTTTTGAACTCGTTGGGCTTCACAACTGTCCTCAGAAAGATGTGAGCAACTGTCTTTTGTTTTGGTTGTGCCCCCTAAAATCTTTAATAAGATGAAATATCAACCAAAATTGAAAGGCAACATAACAACACTGTATTTCTACCACTTAAGAGTTAAAATGTTAATCTTCTCTCCTAATGTTCTTCAGGATAGATGCAAATCTATTAATACCTTTTTTCAAAAAGCAATTGTTAATTTTGCTACAAATGAAAAGCATGCAGAAACAGCCAGGCATGTCTTTACGGTAGAAATTATTAGTAATATTATAGGTACATTAATTTTTAAATGTCAGAAGACCTATAAGTGAGAACAAGAAATAACACTCTGACCACAGAAACCTATATTCTATTTAGAAGCTTAACTACAGCACCTCGCTTTGATTTTTTTTTAAAAAAAACCCCAAAACCTCATTCACTTGCCCTCCCACTGGGTAACCTGCAAACAAAATTAAGCTAAAACATCAATACGAACACAGATATATGTAAGAATCCTGATGAATAATGTTACACATCAGAAACAGCTTCAAACAGGGACAAAGCAGCAGCGCACCAGACAACAGTATGGTCCAGCAATCATATGAAGTCAGTATTATGTTCTGATACCACTTACCCACTTCGGAGTGCTCTACTCCTTTAGCCACAAGCCTGAACATTGTAAAACTGTTTCCCACTTGGCCAGAATGCAGAGAGCCACTAGCAGACAGTAAGTACTGCAAAAAACAGCCACACAACCCTCTTTCTTCCTGGTACATTTCAAACTGTTTTAAAGGCAGCACAGCAGTATTGTACTTCTACAGCAATACTGTTACAGTATTTATAGGTTTCATAGGGGTATAGAACAGCCCTGAAAACATCAGGGGTAGTGCTGCCTTTGCCTGTGCCAGCATCCTGAAGATTTAGAGGCTGCTACTGAGGGAGGAGTCAGAAGGAAGGCAAGAACAGAGAGTGCTGGGTAGAGGTTGCATTTTAGGTTTGCATACCACTACTCTCCCTCGTTCTTCCACCTCCAGCAGCAGAAAGAATAGTGCACTGCTGGTTACAGTGATTGAATAGGATACAGTACTATGTGACAGGACAATGCTGGAGGAAAGGATCCCTTTTCTCCAACCTGCAGACCTCACACAGACCTTGTCTTGAGGTATGGGAACTGTTCTCCATTATCTCAAGATTCCATATCGTCCTCCCTCATCTCTTTGAGGCAAGACAATTTGAGACAGACCCGAGAAGAACAAAGAATGAAATTATGTGAAGCACATGCCTAATTAGGAACTTAGTTTGAAAGACTAAGAAAAGTATTCAAGTTCTTGGTCTATGTTGTGAAGAAGATATACACTTGCTAACATTCATCAGAAAAGAGTTCTTCAGAATCTGACTAACACCAGTAAGCACTGACTTTTCTTATTTTAGCTGACGTTCTGGGAAGGAAAGTGATGCTCTGCTGTTCTCCTTGCCTCTTTCTGTCAAGTCTGTAGTTTGAACTGTCTCCTCCTCTGTGCTAAGCTTTAAAGGAACCATCAAACAATCCTAAGTCTTTGTACATTTCATAATACGAAGTCCCAATCACAATATTAGCCTGGTTTGGTAGTCTGAACCTTTTGGGAGATGCTTTAATGATCACAAAAGCACTGTACACATGGCACCATTAATTCTGAGGCGCTGTTGGAGATACCTATATCATAGTTGTTTCAAGAGACAACTGAGGATGATCGGTTAATAAAGATAAGGTTCTCATTTCCAAAGCATATTTCAATTTCAGCACAGAACAGAGCACAAGCCGCAACAGCAAAATAACTGAGCAGAGACTTTTTTTTTTTAGTAACAACATTAATTTGGGAAGCTTAACTAGGCAACTTGCAAAATAAAGCCTATAAAGTTTTCAGTTCTATGTTATATATCGTTAATAATCTTAACTATCCGTTGATGCTTGGTTTTGATTTTCATTCCACCCTATGAACTACTCTTTTGATGACACAAGGTAATGCTGCAAGATGATTAGTTAATGCTATTCACAGCAATCACTCGCTCTTCACAGGAGCTATAGAATTCTCCAGCACTTCCCAGCAACAATTACTGCTATATTTATAGGGAGACATCTTTGGCTTTGACATTCCTAAGTTTAGTATTTCCTTCACAAAAGTACTATTTAAGATGAACATTCTGGTAAAATTCAGCCTCCTGAGAAAAATAAGAACATATATGAAAAGAACACACGTACAGCAATGCAGTTACTTTATCCAGATTTTAAAAATACTTAAAGCAAATTACACTGACGGCAGTGGAATTAATTTGACTCTCCCTTTAAAAGAGAGAGCAAGACCAGTGTTGCTTCTTGTGGGAGTGTTGTTGACTGGCTAAAAACTTAGCAATTTCATGTTACTGTTTTCAATCATCTAGACTTTCTATCTTGCATTCTATAGCCATCTGAGAATGTGTAATCTCCTTACTAAAAGAATCCGTTGAAAATTTTCTAAGCCTGCACTTATAAACGCTTCTGCACTTTAAAAGTCTTCAGCTACAGATGCACAAAAATTTCACATCTGCAAACTTGGAAAATGACACGATACAAACTAACTGTGAACATTACAAGCTATCTGAGCAATTCTAGGAGTTAATTTTTAATGCAAATGTAGATTACAGAATCAATTCTGCCATATAGCATCTAACTAGAGATAGCAAGTCTAGATTCTTGAAAAAGATAGCTGCAGATCGACTCCATCTCCAACATACTCTTTGCATCCAAAGCAAGAATTTATTCAGTGTAACACTTCCAAGGAAAGTCTAATGAGAAAGTTCAGTAACTTCCACTGAAATGAAGAAACACACATACAGTATTTTGTATCAATGCACTTCAGCAGTATTTCTCATTGTGAAAATGCTTACTTGGGTTGAGTTTATAACTTTGGAAAGTATGTATGGACATTCAAGTTAGTTTCAACTAATCAAGATCAAATTTTGCACCAGCAACACTTGTAGGCAGGCAAGAAGCCTCTCTTACCATCCACAACTCAAACCAAGGTGCTACAGATGTCAGAGTAAGAACGAAGAAAACATACACTGAGCTGTACGTGTGTGACTGATACAACTTTGCAAAACAGAAGAGCAAACAGGAAATTTTACTTCAGGAAAGTCTCACGTTCCTTTCCTTACTCAAGCTGACTTATGCATAAGGGTTTTATTAGGTCTTAAATCTAATACAAACAAAGATAACACTACACTAATCGTCCCCAGTTAGAACATTTATATGTAATCAAGTTCTTGTGTCCACAATTTTTTTTCCTGAAATTTCTCTAGATGCACACCTACCACAGTTTTATGTGGAAGGTGCCAACATTTTGCACACTTATCTGGAGCTTCTGCATCTCACTGGACAACAAACATCCAGGAGCCATGAACACATTACCACTTACTGATGTCCTACACGTAAGAACTGTGAAAACGTGTTCCAAAAGTTGACTGAAAAAGATATTAAGTCAAGTCCATCAGAAAGATAAAAGAAAAGCTTTGGCTGATATAGAATTTAATATTGTCCTAATTCTGTCATTTTAGGGGGTTAAATATGGGGGGTTTATGGTTTATTCATTGTTATTTTACCTCTCACCATATATGTATCATTATTCTTTGCATTCTGAGATAAGACCAGGCTAATTTCAAGTAGTTGGTAAAAGCTGCCACGTGTGTCTTACATTTAGAGAGGTACAAGCTGACTGTCATCTGGAAGTCTAATGTTTGATAAGACTATTGATAACAGTACTATCATTCTGAGTTTCAAAATTGGTCAGGATTCTGCTTTTGATTTCAGATTTCCCAGTTCTGAAAACATACACACACACACAGAGAAATGTGTTGAAGACTCCTTTGCTATATGAAGGACAGTTAGTATGCTGAAATAATAAAATGGCAGCAAGTTCTGCCATAATGTGGCAATCTAACTTCAGAAAAGATGGAAATTCTGAGTTAAAAGAAAAAGTTTCTGTTCCTAGAATCCAACCAAGCAACAGAACTCTTCCTGTTCTTAATACCACTGGAATACTCCACTGTGGAAGAATAGTAGAAAGCTCGAGAAGAAAAAAACAAAACTAGATGGTGCAACCAGAAGGGCAGCTATTTTTTTAGGTCCAACATTCAACCATGCTCAGTGGAAATCCCGAAGAAGACCAAAATGGTTATAGAATAAACCACTAAAAATATCAGAATGTCCCAAATGTGCTTAAGAAGGATTACAGTGTTCCTACTGCCACTACTTGGCACGGTATTTTTGCTACTTAGAATAATATGTCATGCTTAGCAAGTGCTAAAATGGGGAACTGCATGCCGCCAGTAGCTTAATGATACGAAATTGTACAGAGGGCATACAGTCACTCTAACTTCTTCAGAGAGCCCAGGGCATCTTCAATATTTTTGCTAAAAACCTGCAAGGTTTTTACAGCATTCCATGACCACAGCTTGTACTTTTCACACAACATACCACATTTTAAGCTACAATATGCTGTCCATCATCACCGTAGTGGCCATATATCTGCCTACAGTTTCAGACAGTTTTGCTGAAGGATTAGGCTTTTTCATGAATTTTTCTTTCTTGCTTTTGAACTATTCCATGTTTCAAGGCAAATTATTAAGCAAACAGGTAGTTTTATCAATACTAAAAGACATACTTCACAAGTGAGTTTTGCCATTCACAACATTTAACAAGATTTTAGACCTAAGAAGAATGTGATGATGCCATTTTTTAACTGAGACATTCAAAATGTGATGCAAACAATCATTCAAGATTCCAGAATGCTCATTTTCTTCTCCACCAGACGTACAATTCACTGCAGATACTACACTATGACTGGCATCAATACTGATAGCAATATTGGTTCCCTATCTTTTGACAGCATCAACATCTTGAGAGGCATCAGTTCTCTCCTCAATACATTAACTACCACAAACTCCACTCCGGGACACATTAGCCTTGCATCTTGCCACTCTGAAGGCTTTCCACCAAATTCAGGAATGTGTTCAAGAAGGATGTTTCTTCCAGAAGACAAGACACTCATGCTGTACTTGTTTTTAACATGGAGGCAGCTGAAATTCAGGACCTTCTGAATTAAAGGCTAGTACATGAGGATCTGGTCAGCAGGATGGAATGCAAAAGGTAGTTAGCTGAATAATATATTTTAAGAAGCAAAATATTTGTTGAGAAATGTGAGAATAGAAATCAATGGGTTGAACATGACTGCTTCACAAGAAATGACTTGGAACAGAGGGTAGCTAGCTCCCTAGTGCTCTTTTTCATGGTCATCTTCTACTATAGAACAAAGCAACATATAACACCTAAACAAATAGAGTGAACTGTTATTAAACTGATCTCAAACATACCACCTTCTACCCTGTAGCAAAATCTAACAGGTACCCAGAAAAGAATACTAAACAAACAGTTATAGCATGACAAAATAGTTTTAGCTACTACTATAGAAACTATTGTCTTCTTCCCCTGAATTACTGACAGCCTTTCGCTTGAACTTCTGCATAACATTAGGAAGAGGTAGGTCCAGCTAGAATCAGACACAAGGTATCAAACCACTCTGTACAGATTACATCAACATAGTTTTTCGTTAGTTTACAGAAATTTTAAAAATCTGAAATGTTACAGTTTCATGCCTTCAATCTGAGTCAGCTCAGCAAGTTAAAATAAGGTAGTGTTTCATACAACATTCCTTAAGCATTTGCTTTTTAGCACACATCCTAATACATGTGCTGTTATTCTTCCTCCTGAATCTAGCTTCTGTAATTTGAATTCTCTGACTATGCTTTCTTTCAATTACCTTTTCTGTGTATAGCATTTTTAGGCTGAGAAGCTGGACCTCTCATAGTGCACCTGTTCAGCTCCATCTGTTGTGATATTGACTTTTTACTACAATGAATGCTGAAAAAATAAAAATTAATCTTTCAGAGTGGATAATACAAAGCCTCATCAGAGTAGAATCAGTTTGTCTAACTTCAACAATTTCTGTCAAGCAACTGAAGCTAGGTTAAAGACCTAATTTCATCTAACTTAAGTATGTCTGCTCAAATTGTGCTTAACCCTTCAGTAACTTGACACAGGCATAAATACTGCATTCATCAGGCAATTTTCTGCTGTTGGTACATACAAACATACATAGGTGACTGCAGACCTAATCAAACAAAAACCCAGATGTAGATCTAACTATGCCCTAATCAAATAAATCTAAAAAGAAAAAGGAACGAATGTGGCCCAAAGTGCAAAAGGTTAAGAGGAGAAGGAGGTGGGGAGAAATATACAATTCCAAGATGCCTTGTACTGAACTGCACACTCGAATTTAACTGTGGCAGCTAGCCTTCAACTGAGCTTTGCTAGTCAAAAGGAGTCCTTCCATGCCCAATCAAACAAATTAGCTTGAATCACAGCTAAAAAGCAAACCAATCTAAAGAGAATTTAAACTATTTCACTTGCATTTTCTCTGAAGCAGATCAGGAGTACTCAAATGATCTACTTCTACAGCCCAACAGAAGGGATGGTGGTCTCCAGTTGAGGTAAGAAAGGCCTCCAGCTGTTTGCAAAGTGACTGCATATTCTCATACTGGAAGAAACTGATGTGGGAATAGGATGTCACCAACAAAATAAAAAAAGAGAAGAGACCAGGAAAGTAGATATCAACAGAATGTGATCTTCATCCTTTCCTACAATACACAGACTGGAATTTAACTTTCTAACTATATTCTGCATTCTTGATCCACTTTCAATGTCTGATTTATTCTAAACTAAGAGTAGCAAGCAGAATTAAAAAAACAGTTATCGACTATAGTTATTTTATATATTTTGTACTGTTTCACATAAGCCTAATAGAAAACAAAAATGCAAGTTTTCACTGAATTTAATGCAACCTGTTAAGAATTGTACCTAATAGTTACCAATGTTTCTTAGAACACTATGCCCAGAAAACACAAGTTTAAAAACAAAAAATTATTTGGTTTTTATTAGGTATCCTCACAGACTAGAGATTAAATGTATTGCAGTGACTGCAGTGCTCAGCTTTTAAGAATGCTCACTTTCCAGACAAATTCTGGGCCCCTCAGCACAAGAAGGATGTTGAGGCTCTGGAGAGAGTCCAGAGAAGAGCGATGAGGCTGGTGAAGGGGCTGGAGAACAGGCCCTGTGAGAAGTGGTTGAGAGAGCTGGGGATGTTTAGCCTAGAGAAGAAGAGGCTGAGAGGAGACCTCACTGCTCTCTATAACTACCTGAAAGGAGGTTGTAGAGAGGAGGGAGCTGGGCTCTTCTCCCAAGTGACAGGGGACAGGACAAGAGGGAATGGCCTCAAGCTCCGCCAGGAGAGATTTAGGCTAGAGATTAGGAGGAAGTTTTTCTCGGAAAGGGTCATTGGGCATTGGAACAGGCTGCCGAGGGAGGGGGTTGAGTCACCTTCCCTGGAGGTGTTTAAGGCACGGGTAGATGAGGTGCTGAGGGACATGGTTTAGTGTTTGATAGGAATGGTTGGACTCGATGATCCGATGGGTCTCTTCCAACCTGGTTGTTCTATGATTCTATGAAATTAAATCAGCCTGTTTCAGGATCTTCTGTGCTTCAAATCCCATCAGACTGTATGCCCTCTCAACTTTCTCTCCACAAATGTGCATTTAAATAAGAAAACTAGAGTTAATCTTCCTGATACAGAAAAGAGATGCAAAGGGATGCAGCTCTACATCCCAAATATCCCATACAACCATTTAAGCAATAAAAATCTTATTTCTGGTAGAACTAAACAGTTACAGTAAAGCAGAAGAGCTTTAGCAGAAAATGCTGACATATTCACTCCTCAATAACCCATGTCCTGCTGGTCAGAGAACTCATGGATACTTGAGATTCGATCAGAATACAAGATGTGATCATTGCCACTAGAGAAGGGGAATCCACCTGCAGATCTGACACCTGCACTTATCAGATTTCCATGAGCTACCTTAGCCTGTTAAAAACAGCAGAAAACTATCTCACAAAATGTCTAGCAGGAGATAAGAAATTTAGGAGAACTACTCCACTTGATTAGATGGAAAGAAGACAAATATATACTGGTGGAGAAAAGCTTAGCAGCACCTTGTGATATCATAGATATTCAGAGCTAGACTTTACTCAAAGCACTCTGAACCACTATCATAGAATCACAGAGTCACCAGGTCGGAAAAGACCCAACGGATCATCGAGTCCAACCATTCCTATCTTATCAGCCACAGCAGCTTCCTGGAGGTACCTTTGGAATCATCATCCATATGTTTTCCAACACACAAATGACAGCCACCAGTACTCCAGCACAGCATATTAGATTCTGAGGTAGAAAATAACATTGCTTAATTTCCCAGGTGAAAGTATCATTCAACACCTAAAACTGCTCCTTGGCTTTTTCTTCTTGAAGATAGTCCTGAAAGAAGACAGCAGACTGCAGTGTATGGAACATGCTATCACGAACCAACAACTATGATGTGCCTAAGTAAAAATCATGTGCTGAAACTTAAGTATGATGGAAGCATAAGGCAAAAAGAGCTCCTGAAATTCACTTACTAAAGAAGAAGCTATAAAATAAAATTCAGCACTGAAACAGTTATGACCATGTTAAACCATGACATATTTGACAGAAAACATACCATCCAGTCTTCTCCCAAGTGAAAATTGGTCTTTACTATGGGAGGGTGGAGGAAGCATTCATGAAGTGGTGGATTACAAAATTAAAGCACAAAAAATTCCTTGGCTCCTGAACGTATTTAGCCACAGCAGAAAAATTACATTTGTCATTACTAGCCGACATAACAAATTAAGATACTGTGGCAAATGTTTAAGGTAAGTTTCTCCAGTGTTAAAATCCATTTTCTATTTGGCAAATGAAAGATTAAACCTGTTACAGAAAATTGCAAGATATACGCAACAGTTTTTCAAATATTACTTCAGACATTTGACATCAGAAAAGTCATCCTAGTCACCTGTAAAAGACAAAATAGTCAGAACAGCAGCATTACACAACTTTATGGAAAACTCAAAACACTGCATTGGCTTTCCTGACTCTTGTTCTACAGTAAAGTGATTCAAAGAGATGCCTATTTATTTCCATCGTTAACATCAATATAATAATGCCAAAACTCCAATTTTGTTTCACTTTCTAAAATGAGAATAATACCAACTCTAAGGCACTTTATCTATTGCCAGAGAAAGAAATAAATACATTTTAAAGACCCTTAATATCCAAATGATAAACTTTAAATATTTCAACTGTGAAGATGAAACTGTCTTTTTCAAAATACACATTCCAAACAATATTTATGAAATTCTAAGATATTCAACTGAACTTTCAAATGCTGCTTGGGAAAAGATTAGAATAGGAAGGAAGCACATTCAATATATGCAACAGACTACAGAATTAAAAAAAAAAAAGCTGGATAAACATAGACATAAAGAAAAGTATTCAAGACAAGCCGGTTTGTTTTGTTATGTTTTGCTTCTGCATCAAGAAAAGGCATTGTTGTATTTTCTAATCCTATGGCTATAGCACATAAGTATTCTCTTCAACATGTGGTCTTCCCAGTCACCCACATCCTCAAAGAGTTGCTTTTCATACCTAGATTTCCTTAAAATACTCATCTGTTAGGAAGAAAAAAAATTATCAAATCACACTTGATGGCTTGATGGAGTTGGCTACCATTTATAGTAAAACTATTGCAAAAAAAGAACACAAAGACTGAATTTAAAAAAAAAAAGAACAACTATCAAAATGTAAGCTACCCAGCCACATGTGCTGGAACAATTTAAAATTACATAATTACATGCTATTTTTCCCCTCTGCAAAATCCATTTACCATTCAAACAGGATAGATGGTGCCCATACATACAGTGAGCCACTCTTTTTAAATAAATGTAACTGATACTGTGTATAACAATCTAGAAGATAAAAGCAATTCTATTAAGAACACCACCAGAATTCAATAAATGAAACTAAACTGAAATCCTCAGCTACAATGCAGTTTCCCAGATTTTTTTTTTTTTTTTTCAAGTGAGGGAAGTTTCAAAAAGATGTTTTACAGTTCTGCCTTCATGGATTATCAGCTGAATACACTCAAACACACTCTTTAGCTAACAAACTGACATAACCCATATAAACCTATTGCCACAGAAAACATGATGAACATTGTAACACCCAGCCATCACCGTTACAGTCCATACACATCAGTCACTTATACTAGACAAGCTCTTAAAAAAGCAGCATATGTTGCCAGACTTGGGTCTTCCATAGCAGACAGACATTTTAAACAGTTTCCCCCTCTCACAAGCACTCCTGTACGGTTATTCCTTGTTTAAAAGAGACAATTTCTCTAAAGAACAGGGATATTGCCTCACTTAACAACAACAACTTTTAAAGTATAGGAAGCATTTAATTCTCCACATGCCAAATGAGCTTTTACCCTGGGAAAGCAACAGTAAGTTGAGAAATAAAGAAGCCGATCTATTTTGTTTGTATCTATATTCTTAAATTCACTCCTCAGGCTGCTTTAACTTATGTAAGGTGTGGTGCAGAATTAGGGTCAATTTCAGGGTACCTCTCTAGCCCAGATCTACTGGCTACCCACATTAAAAATACCTTAGTATGACTCCCAGCAACAGCTCAGATAAAGATCACAATCTCTGCTCAGCTACAGGGCTGGAAATAAAGTCTATCCGTTGGACACATTATGAAATTTACTGCAGATGTAAAGCACAGAAAGACTATAGCGATTCTTGTCCTGTTACTTCTTCTAAGTTCACTTTGCTCTCCAAGCAAGCAGTAAGACTGACAGAAGAAGTTTTGCTAAAAAAGTTATTAATAATAAAAACATCTGCACATGCCCTGCTACAGGGTACAGGCTCCACAGGCTCACAAAGCAGCAGCTTTAATGGCTCTGCTAAGTAGAAAGAAGCCCTCAGGATTAGCCCTAAATGTCAGTACAAATGTACCTCAAAGGTCCCGAAAAAACAGAATTTTCAAAAATTAAGAAGACAACTGCAGCACATGCATAGCTTGACACTAAATGAGAAATAACTTTACTGAATCAGAAGACATCCCTGTGGAACAGCCTAAACCCACCCCACTCCCAACTCATTTCAAAACCATTAGTACCCTGTAGGATTTTGAATTTTCCTAGTTTTACCGTCCAAAGTTTTTATTATCCCCTTCTCTCTCCAGTTCAACAGCACACAGATTTAAAAACATGAGGATTACAAGCCGTCAAACCCAGAGACTATCAGAGAGAATTATGACAGGAAGCAAAAGGTAACCCTTATAAACCACCCTAACCCTATGTAATCAAATCAAACTTCTGTTTAAAGAAACAGAACATATTAAGCTGCTCAAACAATAGGATATCTGCCTACAAGACCATTCAAGGATTTTCAATGCTAGAGCATTTGCTCTAGCTAGTCAAGTGTTTTTCTGAATGTTTGCTGAAGACATATTTTTTCTTTAATAAAATAAGAGGATAGTATTAAAAACTAATGTTGCCAGTTCAGTTTGACCCAGCCTACATAAAACATTCCAATATCTTTTCTTTTTTCAGGTTTCATTCACTAATCAATAAAAGAGTAAACACTTGCAAATATTCTGTCTCATCTCGTATGTTTTCTGGGAGCATACTGTAGGGATAGTCTCTGTACTCAACCACACACTCCATGTGTTTTATGAACACCATCCCTCCCACACTCCCATGCGTAACCCTGTTACTGCACTTGCATGAAGTCTGATGAGGTCTCCACCCCAATTACAAGTTGTGCAACTGAGGAAAGAAACATTACCTGTTGAGTAAGGATGGTAGAACACAATAGTAGAGATGGAGCAGAGGTTTGATTCTTAGATGAATGTTATTTTGAAGCCAAATGGTGAACCGCTTTTCAGATACATCAGTCTAACTGATCAAATCTGGTCTGAGGCCTCCCCACTCACAAAGTGGAGTCTCTGCTATGCCTACAACTTTGTCCAATGGTCTTTTTCCAGACTGTCCATCTTCCATTAAATTTCCAATATTTATCTATTTCTGTAATTTCCTAAGAAGTAGAAGGGATTAGTACAGCCAACTGCACAACATCTTGACTGTTAATGCTGTATAAAACTAGAAAAAATATACTTAGCTTCAAAACAGCTCCCCCCAAATATCCAAACAAGGAAAGGCAGTTCAAGTCCCTAGACATACAAGATTTATAATTCAGAAAGCCCCCGAAGGCAGACACTGACCTGTGCCAACAGTTTCTCAACTGATAAATAAAGCTGCCTGATCAGGACCTTCCTTGTTAAAAAAAAAAAGGTAAGATACTTGACAGGTTACTCTCCAAGAATATAAGTCTCTAAACTTACCCTTCAAAAACACACAGGCCTCACTAAATCAGACTTGGAGACTATGCTAGAATATCTTTCCTACCTATAATAAAATGGTAGAAAGGAGTTGGGAGATAGTTGGTTACCTGAAATTCTGCTAAAATTATTAATATTACTGGCATGTGAATTACTTTAATCATTTGAATGCAGTATGTCTGAATCTCACAATTAGAAAAGTCACAAAATACTTAATCCAACTGTTCATTAACAGTAGATACAATATTTTAAAATATATTCCTATAAAAAGAAATAAATAGAATACTTCCCACTTAATAGAATTAAAAAGCTTCTGAATGAAGATACTGTAATAAGTTTTTAATAAGAATCTCACAACATTTGCAACAACTCAAAATCAATCCAAAGTGGTTATATTCAAACTGGAGTGTAACCAAATGCTTTCCCAAGGAAAGTGTTGAAGATAAAAAAACCAAACTAAACCAACAAGTGTTTGGGAAAAGAATTCCTAAGTGGTCAGGAAGTGTTTCTGAAACATATCCAAATTCATAAACTCATCTTTAACAAGATTATGTGATAGGCTGAAAGCCTCTAGAAAGACAGCAGTTTGGAGGTAACAGTTGCTTCTTTTCCTCAGAAAGACCAACACATTTCCTGTGTGATCTACTGCCTGTTTGCCCAGCAAGAGGAAACCAGCAAGCAAGCAAGAGCCAGATGAATTACCTGGGTGGGCCACATCTTCTCATAGCCTAATGCCTAAGCACAGTTAACCGAGACTATCAACACTATCATCCATTCTCTTTACACGATTCTTCCCAAAACACGCTTTGGTTATATGTATACATCTCCACCCTATCGCACAATGGGAGTTTACCCTCTAAAATCAGTTGCCACTTACATTCTCTCACAACATTCTTCCTCCAAAAAAAAAAAAAAGTAACTGCAATATAAAAACCAATGGTGGTCAAGGCTCAGGGAACTAAATTGTAACAGTATTTTGACAATTTACCTCATTCAATCAAACTCACCATGACTGCTTTAAAGGAGCACAAAGGAAAAAGCAGAGCTGCACAGTGGGTAACAGAGGAGAACTCAGACTCCAAAAGGCAACCATTTGATCAACTAAGTTTAACACAAACCCACAACCTTACTCTCTCCCAACAAAATCAATACATTTACACAACCCTCAGTGTTCAATCAATTCCATACACCACTTCTAATGTTCACCTGAGTAACACTTTGTACTTCAGTGAAGCTGTAATATCATATTTGTGTTATTTAAGTTTTCATTAACAAAAAGAGTTCACAAAATCTCAAGAATCCACCTAGCAAACAAGATTTGAGCCTAACAAAACTTGTCTTTTCAGTTGCATCAAAGATAAAATCCTAACTTCCTTTGACCTGTCTGCCTCTGAAATGTAAACAACAACACCAACTTTGCTTATTTTCACAAGTTCATCCCCATTCACTGAAGTCTGCAAATAGCAGCTAATGGAATCAGTGATGAGAAAGTGGATTGTTATAATGTATATGTATGTAAAAACCATACTTCCCAATAGCACAGTTATGTTACCTCAGAGACATATGGTCACTGAAAACAGTTGAAAAGTTGGTGGTTTGAGCAATCAATGATGTTGGTTTAGAAAAGGCAAAGAGGTGCATGAGGAACTTGCAGGACAGTAGAACACATTCCTCGGAGCAACAGGGAGGCAAATGTTACTGACAAAGACTGCACCAGTGCTCCATCCTCAATATGTAAACTGGTACAGGGTCTAAGGCTCAGACACAAGATTCTGCAGTCCAGCATAAGACATATCTTCAATCTTAAGATAACTGGTGTTAATTCTCAGGGAAAGACAAGAGTTTGAGCTAATGTCATAGGGTGTGATAAATGATTCAGATACCATTAAGTGACATGTGAGAGAGGTGTAACAACTGTGCAAAAAGAACAAGTGTTACTATCTTGATAGCAGTCCCTGAAGATTATTGACATACCAAAGTCTATTACTGGTTTAGTTAGCAGCAGTATATACACACATATAGATTATATATGATACAAGCTTACAAATGTGATACAAGCTTCCAAATTAAATGGCATACAGGAATGTTGGAGTTGTAGGAAGTAGTTCTTGTTCAAGTATCCCATAATTTTGAGTGCCTTTATTCAGCAGCCATGCTGGCATTTAAGGCAACATCTGAGAGAAAGACTGACCTTGCTTGATAAGTGACTTAAACACACTGCTGTACATTCATGAAAAGTTTTCACTGGGCAGTTGCAGAACACAAATTATTCCCTTGGTCCACCCTACTGCCAAACCAGTCAACAGATGACCCAAACTTCAGACAGGAAACCTATCCCTCCTAATGTACCATCACTGTCCATGTTTCAAGTTCGACTTCATTATGAAAACCTGAAGTTAAATGCTGAAGGCCTGTCAATAGCACAGCTTCAATTCAATGCTGACTGAGTTCATGTATCATCTCACCTCACCGAGGTGCTGCCAAAAAACTACATACGCTTTTCAGTCTGTACCACGTAAAGTATGGAAAATAAAGAAACATGAGAAATAAATCAAAATAAAGTGGCAATGCTACACAAAAGAGGTATTAAGAATGGGGAAAAAAAAACAGTAATCCCAGTAATAAAGAACAGGTTACAACTTTGTAAGTGATGGTGTGTTGACTTCAAAACACCAGTTTGTGTTTTCTTCTTCACTGGGGCTTTGTATTATAATAGAGATCAAAAGCAAAAGCTGTCTTCTCTCTACTGCCTTGGCCTTTTGTACTACATTTGGGTCATTTCTGGAAGAACTGCCAACTGGCATAAGACTGGGAGGCTAATTTTACGAAACAAGCAAACCTCCCACCCCCAATTAAAACCTAACTGTACTGTTAGAAATGAAGCTTGAAAGTGATGTTAGAAAAAAAGTAGTATTTGGTTCAATTAATATGCAGAAAACCCAAGGCAAAATTTCCTTTCCTTCCACCCGAGATCTCTTCTTATGTCCATACCAGAAAACTAGATTCCTAAATAGTCAAGAAAGCTTCCTCAAAGGCAATGATATTTTCCCACTCAAAAGAATAACAGGTTTTCCCAACGCTCCTCATTTTATCAAATATATCTCAGCTTTCTCTCTTGATCACAAAATTAATGCTTGGGAATAGGTGACATATCAATACATTGCAAGATATCCTATGCAAGCCTGACATAAAAAGGCAAAGGAACAGAGAAAACCACAGAACTGTTTCACCAACAAATAATCAAAAAATTAAAAATCCAGTTTACCTTGACAAGCTGCTAAAGAAGTGGTTAAAAAAATAAAAATAGAGCACTGCTTCTAATCTCTTTTCATAAGCTCCTTTCCCACATTAGATTCAGACATGTAAGACCCTTAGAACTGTGAGAAACCATTCCTACCTAGTTACTTAGTTATATTTAAGAGCAACATAATTTTTCACTCTTTCCACCAATACTACTACTGCAATAAGAGACAGCTCTGTGTTTTTCCCTAGTTTCTACCATTTTAGGTTTTCTTTCCTACTAATTAACTTAAGTGCATTTGCCTCTACCATTTCTGGCATGCAGGAACATGACACTGGCATGATTCTTGACATTTCAACTGCTTCTCATAGACCTGCATTAAAATCAATGAGTTTTGTCAACTCCATCTATTCTCGAATTAGCAAAGGTACACACAGCAGCATAGGCAGCAACGCCTTCTGTTTGTATACTCAGTAAGATGACTTTGCATCAACTCACACATTGCTTAAACCAGAAGTTTATCTTCACAACCATATCACAACTATGAACTTAAATCCCACAGCACCTTTTCAACATCCTTCAAGGCTCAGTGACAGAAGTTACGCAAATCAACACCTTAACATTTTAATTTATACAAGGATGACACTTGATTATAAAAATCAGAAAAAGTTGCACAGAAATATAAGTTGTGTGCTTAAAAAAACGTTCTCCCCATTCTTGACTTTATTAATAGAATGTTTAAATTTCATCCATTCATTTGTGTTTGCATGAAAAACAACACTTAAATTATGGGCAATTACTTGATGTTTTGAAGATATCTTGAGATATTTGGCTTTCACATCATAAAGTGAGTATTACTTCAGACAGCATTTAAAGACAAAGCAATTCCTTGTTCTCTATCCACTACTCTCAGCCATGATTTGTGAATGGATTACACTGAGGGGTGGGAGGGGGAAAAAACAACCAGGAAAAGAGGAAGTTGTGCTTTTCAAACTATCAAAGTGGAGTGCATGCTTTGCAGATAAGTACAATTTCAGTAATAATTTTAGATTAAGTTTGACTTGGAGTATCTACCGTGCATTTCAAAATGAAGCATCTCCTTCCTTCAGGCAATGAACAATAAGATCCAAGACATAAAATTTTAAATTAAAAACAGAGAAATCATTATTCTAAAGTCATCTGCTGCTTACTCTAGTGAAAGTACTAAAAAAACCCCACGGATTCCTAGGATGAAATAGCCAGTAATATAAAAATTCATTGCCACGTTTTTACATTAAAAAAACTGCCCCACAAGTCCCTTCATCTTTCAGTTCGCCTTGCTGCAAGGAACGAGCGCGGCGTTTCTTGATCTTATACATAAAATGGTTTTAGTCCACTCCAACAGGGAAAAAGAACACACGGCTTCTAGAAGAGGAAAAGCAATCTTTAGAAAAATCAAGATGCGTGGGAAACAGAAAAAGTCCTTGGGCTCAGAAACACGGCTTTGAAACACCTGGCAGTAAATCAATGTCACCCATTTCGCTGTAATCCCTCAAGTCACTTTTACGAAGATTACTTCCTGCAGCGCATTCCTCGCCCTCCTCCCTCCCCGGCCGACCAGAAGGCTCTGGGAAGCACCGCTCCGGGAAGCCTCCTCGCACATCTGGAGACCAAGGCGGCGGGACCCGGGCGTCAGCGGCGTTTGGTGCAACCGTTCCAATGATTCCTGCCTGCGCCCCCCCCCCGCCTCCTGCCAGCTCCACAACTTTCCCCACGCCCCGGCAGCGCCGGCGGAGCGGCCAGCCCGCACAACTCCGGCGGAGTCCAATATTGGAATAGGCTGCCCAGGGAGGTGGTTGATTCCCCTTCCCTGGAGGTGTTTAAGGCACATGTGGATGAGGTCTTGAGGGACTTGGTTTAGTGTTAGATAGGAATGGCTGGACTAGAAGATCCGATGGGTCCCTTCCAACCTGGTTGTTCTGTGATTCTGTGATCTCCCCAGGGAAGCGGTGGAGTCGGAGGATCACCTGAGTTGGAAGGGTCCCACAAGGGCGATCGAGTCCAGCTCTTATCTCCGCGCAGACAACCCAAACGTTCACACCACGCGTCTGAGGGCATTGTCCAAGTGCTCCGTGAATATTACCGGGCTTGGCTCCCGTTCCAGCGCTCCACCACCCGCTGGGCGAAGAACCTTTTGCTAATGCCCAACCTAACCCAATTCCTCTACGCTGCACGCTTTTAAGGCTCAGCTCGACGAGCTTCTGGGCCACCTCATTTAAACTACACATCACCTAAAAAGTTGCACCAGACGACCCCCGAGGTCCCTCCCCTCCCCGCGGGGGCACCGCAGCTCCCGTCCCCGCCACTCCCTTCGCCCTTTCCCCCGTCCCGGGGAAGAACCGGGGCGCAAGGCGGCCAAGCGGCGGAGCCCGCGGGGCGTCCCCGCCAAGGTGACCAAGGGGGAGGAAGGGGCGGCTTTTCCCGCCTCCCCGTCCCGTCCGGCGAGGGGCGCTCACCAGGGGTCGAACTCGTGGATGATGCTCTCGAAGCGGATAACGGCGAAGAGGCGGGAACTGAATCCGGCCAGCCAGGCCAGGAAAAGGATGGTGAAGGAAAGGAGCGACTGCCAGCCCGCCGGCTGCGACAGGCCCCCCGACAGGCCGCCGCCTCCTCCTCCTCCTCCCGACGTGGGGCCCCCGGCGGTCGCCGCCGCCGCCGCTGCCCCGCCGCGGCTGCCGAGCGGCACCACGGAGTTGGCGGCGGGTTTGTGCTTGTGCTCGGGTGCCGAGGGCTCCGCCATGTTTGCACCCGGGGCTCCCTCGCAGCCGCGCAGCCCGGCGCGTGCGGGCAGGGGCGGGGGTAGGAGGTGGGGGGGGGAGGAGGAGGGAGGGACGGGAGGCGGGAGCGGGCGCCGCTCCCCCAGCACTCCTCGCTGACTGCCCTCCCCCGCCCCGCGCCGCCGCAGCCACCGCCTC